>LAPY01001627.1:92434-102670 GCA_000970635.1 Eragrostis tef
TCTCGCTCCGCCGTTCTTCTCACTGCCCCGTCGCTCGACATGGCCGCTCGCCGTTGCATCTCATTCGCCATGCCCGATCGCCAAGGATTAGTGACTACGACTAATTGGCTATGACTGACGACTAGTCAACTCGTGTGATCCGGACCGCTCGACTCGAATCGAACGACAGCCAGGACCCAGGGCCACCCCTTGGTCCTTGCGAGGCCACATCGCCGGAGCGCCCCAAGTCCCAAACAACTTCGCCAGATGTGCCTTTGCAAGACTTTCTTGCCGCGAGCGTCTTTTCACTGGCAATCCTCACGCTCGGCATTGCCGCGAATTGCCCGGTGGCTGGCCTTTGGATCACTGTCTCGCTCCGCCGTCGTTTGCCACCGTGAGTTTGACGCCGCTGCACACGCCTGCCGCTGTAGGAACTTGCTCTTCTTGAGGTGCGACGGCCGCAGCGCCGTCGCTTCAGGGCAGCAGCGCGGCAGCCGGACACGGCGCGGGAGGCCGCTGGCCGCCGGACGCGTTCCAGGCGCTGCTTTTTTGATCCGGTCCTTCCTCACAGAGTCGCAGAGGCTTTTCCCTCATCAATGTTCTCCACTTGCAACGACGACCACTCAAGGATCAGATGAAAGTCGATCAAATGCAAAAAATACCAGCAGGCATTTGCAATCTACTAGCAGTAATTGACAAAGTGGCATTCACTCTACCTATGTTCCCCGACAAGCCGGCGAGGTATTTTTGAATCCTCCATGTAAAATGTGTTCAAATATTCTGGCAGCAGAGCGCCGAGTAAAAATTATGTCTTGTCATTCTTCCCCTGGGCAAGAATGCAGTTTCATATTCAGTATACAACTGAATTATTCACTAATTCAGTTTGCTTTCTTACTGAAGACTTTTGACGATTGTACTTCTAACATTGCTGCAAAAGGAGTTTCTTAGTACATATATCCGCCATGATTTTCAAACTAAAAATTGAAGGTCTTGTCTCTTGCGGAGCTACACTAACTCTTAGTACATTTTTCCGAATTCAGAAAGAGCATGCATGAATCCTTCATCGAGTGTGCCATACCATTAATTAGATATGACCAGCACGCCAAACCTTTTTCGTGCATGTTATTGATGTGGTTCTTTCTTTTTTTTTTTACTCGTATTGCTGTGGTTCTTAATCTAGTAAAACATTTGTCAGCCTGTCTTGTGCATCAAGCCTTAGCATTGAATTGTCTTCAACCGGAACAGGCCCTCATAAAGTCCAGACTCAAGAGTGGATGTACTAGCAAGCTTTGAGCTTTTGTGCTTAAATAGAGTGCAAGGTAAGATATATAGAGTTTTTTAAAAAATGACACCGTGGTAGAGAGCTAGTAAGTGAAAAGAGAAGCAAAAGGAGAAGTGTCTCTAGAGATCTACAACATCATACCGGCGCATACCCTCTTACTCCGGCCATAAGCATGGAAGGCTTCAGGAACTCAGTCACGACATCTTCTCCGAATCTGTAAGTTGATGTCAATTATGCATGTTTTTAAAGCTTCAAAACCTTATCAAATTTTGTATCAGAACGTGGGTTCTAATTAATGTTATGTTACAATATCCTTGCATTGCATGCAGTCGCTGCCATTTGTTGGTCTACTGCTTGCATGCCCATTGTTTACATGCAAACACCTGGGTCGCTACAACGGCCAGGAGCGGAGATGCCAGGGAGAATTGAGCCACGTTCTCTTTGTTGCATCCAAGACGCGTGCTCCCTTGGTGGCAGAGAACAATCAGTGAGGATGAAGCTAACCTGGCGATAGAATGTTCTTGGATTTTCCTCATAAGTGGTGCCCCCACACCGAATCTCTTAATTACTGAAATGACAAATGGGGGATTGCGTCGGTTAAAAATTGTCTTCTTTCAGCATTGGCACAGAATTATGCTGACGGCTGCAGAACATTTACCGGTTCCCCAGTTTCTTATCATATAACCTCTCCTTTCGATCGGGTGAATATTGCACACTCGTTCGAGCAAATGAGAGATGTTAATTTTGGTCGGTTCCCATCCCAAAGGAGAGATGTTGTTTCAAGCAAATTAAATATCTGACACGAAACGAAGTGCGCGTTTCATTATTGGTCTGATCTTAACATTGATGGATGATACAACTCAGAGTGGCCCTGTCTTTACAACTATCAAACGCAGACCGTCCGTCCAACCCCTGGCCTGGGCTGCTTGCTGTCGTTCAAACGATCGTCACCTTGCATATCGAGCAGCAGACAGGCGTAGGCTACTGTCTCCCTCGGCGTTGCCCCCGCACTGCACGGCGACCACGCAGGTCGGAGCAGGGCACGAAAGTAGATGCCGATCGATGCGCTCGTTCGAGTTCGTCCGTCGCGGTGACCGTCACGTCGAACTGGGCCCACCTAGAACGCCAACACGTTGCGGTCTACCGAGTAGCGCGGTGCCTTGCGGTTGAACGCCAGGTACAGCGCGCCGACCGCCGCCGCAGCGTCGCGGCGAGCACCACAAGGACGACGACGGTGATCACCGCGCAGCAGAGGAGCCTGCAGGGTCAGGTGCGTCCTTTGCGCGCCATGCCAAAACCATGGCTGGCCTTGCATGGGAACGGCTCTGCGTTGCTTGCATGTCGTACGTATCACAGTTGCTGCTACAAATGGTCGGCAGATCCTGATTCATCACGCACCAACGTCATCGTGCTTTCGTGGTGCAACTCTTACGGGATCGTCTTGTGTTCTGAAGCTTCCTAGAGGTTTTTTGGTCGTCTACCTGTTACATTCTTGCAGTGCAGCAACGGCATGAACTCGTGCTCCTCAAGTGGTTCGGTCAGGCGTGAGCTGACCGAATGGAGAAAGAACATGAATGAAATCCATGATCCAGCATGCTGTAACATTACGTCTGACCCGCACACTAAACCTTTTTGTGCATGTTGATGTTGTCCTTTAGTGAACTGTTGCTGGCTTGCCATGTGCATGTCAAGCGGTAGTGTTGGGTTCATCTCTCGGGGGCGCCTCCTCACTCGTCGGTGGCCGTCGCGGCCTCATCGCGGCCCATTGCCCTTTGGTAACATTATGTATTTTCTACTATATATCTTTCTTCGAGGCGATGTATTCTCTACTATATCCTCTACATTATTTTTCACATTGACTAAATTTGAGGCATATCGATCAAACATGCATATCGATAGGAATGAGCGTTTCTTTTTTAAGTACGGCATGGCACACTATTTTCATGCACAGTAAACGAAATAGAACCATAACAAGGGATTAGGAGGCACCTGGAAATGAGATGCCACGACTTCGGACATCTTGTCGTCCCCTGTTACAGTTCAGCAACAATTCACTTTGCTGAACGACTCAATATGGAACGGCCATGTCATCTCGTCAGCAATACAGGTTGAAGCTTCGTAGTGTCTGAGCTGACGCAGCGGGCATCAACGTACAGACGTTCGTCAGCCCGGTGCGGTTCACCTGCATGTTGCTGTCCATGCTCGACGCAACCTATGGCTTACCCGGCCACATTGCGAGCCGACGCGCTGTGGCCGCTCACGCACGAGCTACAGCCGCGCACCTCCGGCGGGAACTCAGCTGATGGTGCTGCACCCGTTTTCTTACAGACTTTATCATGCAATTAACCATAGTTTTTTATGAGCCTAGGCAAGCATTCTTCTTTGTTAAAAGCACATGTTAAAACTATTCATTAGCATGCCCTCGAAAATAAAACTATTCATTAATGCTTGATTGCATGGCATCCCACTGTTTATATATTGTTCTTAATTACTTCCTTTTGCAGCTTCAGAGATATAGAACAGGTGTATTAGTCGTTGTTAAAAGCAGAGGTTGATACTATTCATTACTGCTTAATTGATTTCAGCTTCCAAGACATGGAATGTGGTGCTTCTGCTCATCATCGCGCAAGAAGGCTAATCTTGCTTGGTCTGACCCAGCCTTTGCGGGATGATTCAGGTGGATGCTCCGTTGCAGATACCATAATAAGGCCTAAACTACAATCCAGAAAAAAAGTTATTAGAAGTACCTATCCACCGATCGGCCGCATAACTGCAAGCACAAAAACTGCTAGCAAAGTTGACGATCGATCAGCCGCTGCTAGCAGGTTGACGACCGATCAGAGAATCACGGTCCAGTTATTATTACATCACACACGCACGAACACTCAGCTGATTAGATAAGATTATTATTACTAATTATTAAGCATCGTCTTCGAAGACATACTTTTTGATCTCGGCGTAGCCCTTGGTGTGGTACTGGTGGAGGACGTCCCACTCGTCGGCAATGAGATTATTGGTGACGGCGGCGGCTCTGAGAAGATTGGCTTGGAACGGATCCCAAGGATCGAATTGAGATGAGTCAATAATGTCGACAGGGGGGGTACTGCAGCATGTAATCGATCACCTCCTGCCTCACCCTCACACGCTTCTTCACGACCTTCCTGTCCGTCCACGTGATCTCGTACCTTTCCAGGAGCAGAGCTTCTTGTCCTCCGCGTTGCGATCTGCTGGCGGCTTGGAGACGACGACGTCGCTGGCCGGCGTGGATGCGTCCTCCTCCTCGGGCTTAGGGCGTTTATTAGTCGCGCCATCGCCGGCCGCCTCCTTCTCGGGCATGGCGCGCTTGAGGAGATCCTTGGCGCCGCCGCACGTAACCACAACCACATCCTCCTGGGGATCCGTCGGAGACCTGTCCATCGCGGCCTGATGGAGATTGCGATCGAGGTGGATGAGATCTGTTGCCTTGGACCTCTTCTTCTTTTATCTACGTTCGTGCAGAGCTCTCGTCTTGCCGCGCTTGACAGATACTGAATAGCGGGGCCAAACAAACAAACTTCAGGCTTCAGCTGTTTTGGGTATCAAATTTTTTTGTACTTCTTAACTTGTCCGCATCACATTTTCTTAAAAAAATAATACTTCTGGTGGACTTTGTTGATGGAAATTGGAACCTGTGTATAATTCTATCTCGTCCTCAACTAGTTCAAGGATCAACACATCTCAGCTGCAGGCCGCCGAATTGAGCACTAATACTGGTATATTTCAGAGGGAAACAAAGTATACCGAATCACATGTCACTGTTATCGGCCATTAACATGAATAAACATCGCACCTCGCACAATTCTTTTAATGTGCTACATACATTAGACATTATCAGGTACTTGATTTGAGAAAAATATATTTAATTTATGCCAGCTTTCTGCTGACATTCAGTTCTTTCACCTCAGCATAACTGAACATCAGTTTTTGTTCTGTTCTTTTTGGTGCTGTTTGTATACAAAGTATTTTTGAAGTTATATAAACATATTATGGTATTACAAAATACATTGTTTTAGAAAATTAGGAACCATTGGAGTTGTACTATAGCACGATAAATCATCACAGTTTGGATAATAAGTTGATGTCCAGAACGTGCACGCACTGTCCCACATGGCTGTCTGAATCATAAATGGTACATTGATTGTCTCGTACATGAGACGCTGAACAGTCTCATGGCATAAGGGTGTTGCTATGTCCTCCGCTCGGCAGGAACAGAAAATACAAAAAATAAAGTTACGTCCATTCTATAGTATTTCATCGGGTTGTTCGGCTACATACAAGGCATGGTAGTCTGTAAACGAAGTAGCTAGGACCAAAACAAAAGCATGGTCGTCAGGTTTGGGATTAGGAGACACCTGGAATTGAGATGCCGTGAGAGAAGTCATATCAGTGTCCCCCGTTAAAGTTCAGCAACACGTCGCTTTGCCAAATGGCTTGACATGGATTGACAATCTCCTCCAGGCAGCAACAGAAGTCCAAGATTCGTAGTTTCTGAACTGATGGCAACGGCATCCACGTCCCACGGTTCGTCTACCTGGTGCGGTTCGCCTGTGCGTCGCCGCCCATGCGATCTGCTGGCCGCTTGAAGACTACGACGTCGTGGCCTCCTCCTCCTCTGAACCCATTGGATATGTGTCCATTGCCACCGGCTGGAGGAGCGCCATTGCAACTGAGGTACATCTATTGCCTTGGATGGACTTCTTCTCTTCCATGGGGACTTCATGTCTCGCCACGCCTGATAAACTATGAATAGGTTCTAAACAAGCAACTTCTGCCAGCAATCTTTTGGGTAAAACATCTCTGCAAATTAATGTTGGGCATATGCAGGTTTACGGTATTTATTATCAAGCTGCTAACACACATCAGCATCTGTGCAGTGTCGATGAACCAGTGGTATAGTTTTCTACTCCCCAACTAGCTCAAGAAACATTAATATAAACAGCAAAAGGCACATATGACACAATGTTTAAGCTATAGTTTACGGGTAAAAAATGTGATGCGGTAGATGTCCTTAACTTGAACAGTATTGCGGTTGACATTCAGGTCTTGATCATGAGCATCAAAACCGAAGTTCAGCTTTTGCTCTTTCTTTTTAATTGAAAACATCAGACATCCAAAAAGAATCTTATGACGGGCAGTAAGCAGTCTCAAATATCATGGTGTGACGCCTGAATCAAGGTGTTTCATCCAAGCGGCATGGATTTATAAATTGACATGACTTGAGGTTTACAGATTTTATCAAGCAGCTAACAGAGATAGTATTGTCAGAATCCTTAAGCTTTGTCAGTAAATCCTGTGTTTTTTCTTTTACCTTGAACTGCAATCAGTCAACAATCAACACCTTTCTGAAACTGAGCATGGTAACTGACCACTATTAATAGTATATAATAAATCATTCAACGGTAGAGGGAAATTCCAAAAGGAGTAAATTATACCAAAGCGCAGTTCACTCTTCTTTTATGAACGTTGATAGATAAATGCAGCTGTAGGGGAGCACCATGTTCTAAGCTATAAATTGGAGGGTTAATGTGCCGTGGTAGACTCACAAAAGTAATACAGTCAGCTGCACACTTGAATGTATTAGGGAACCTGACTTGAAAGAAAAATACTGCATTTGTGCCCGAGTCTTTATGTTGACATTCAGTTCTTGTTATTAGATATTAGCAAGCTGCTCTGTTTCTTTGCTCTGTTTCTTCTTTTTGGGGTTCACATCAAAATCCAAACAAAAGTGTATAAGCTAAGTCTTATATTAAGATCTCCAACGATTCTAGCAACATTATCAGTTATCCAGCAATGTGTAGGAAACATACCATGTACAAGTTATCTCTGATCAGGGACCAAACAAGAACTCATAGTTCCTCGCAAAAAAAAAAGGATTAAGTCCAACTTTAGTCCCTCATCTTTTCTCCTGGTTCAATTTTCGTCCCTCATCTCCTCTACAAGTCATATTTAGTTCCTCATCTCTTGAAACCATGCACATAAAGTCCCTAAGTGGTTTTCTAAGATGTTTTGCACACATGGCAGTGCTGACATGGATGGTACTTGCCGACTCAACCGAACCTTTCTCTTTTCTTATCCTTTGCTTTGTCTGTCTATCTTCGATTTTCACAAGGTCAAATCCCTCGCCCAGTTCTTGCACAACACCCGTCACTCCCAAATCACACATATGACTCTCCAAATTAGGCTCTCGTCTGATTCCATCACCATCACCATGAGCATCTCTGGCCAAATCCCTATCGAATCTTGTTTGCGGAAGCCATGGTGAGATCGAGCAGCAGAGGCGCATGGTCGGGCGGCGCGACAAGCTCGAGCTGCTGGGCAATGGCGAGGCGAGCTTGAGATGCTGGGGGCATGGTCTGGTTGTTTGCAAATACCTTTGGCTAATAAACCATGTTACGTATGTCAGTATATACTCAATTTCAATGAGATTATCTCCAATGAAACTATCACATTGCATCATATTTCCTCTATTCAAACTATATTATTGCAAAGACAACAAAGATGTGTATGATAAAAATTTGAGAGACAATAACAAACCAGTACATAGGTAGACACAAGTCTGACAGACTTAACTAAAAGAAGTCATAGTTTGACATGTATTGTCATTTGTTAGGGCTTTCAATCCATCCCTTAATTCTCTGCCTGGGAATAACCAATACATCAATACCAATCTGAGAGATGACCTCGAACTTCTGTCAGAGTTTATCTCTATCTATGTGTGACATCCCCTCAGAACCACCACAATAACGTACATTATTTCTCTCATAGACAAACTCTCCATTTTAGTAAAATCAAACTGCTAGTTCATGCCACAAATCTATTGCGCAAGGCTAAGTACCAACGTACGTACATGCAACCAGATGTAAATTAAACAAATCGAAGCATCATAATAGAGTATTCAAGGAAATGAACGTTGTGTCTAGTCTAGACTAAACTATTCCTATGATACAAATAAAATTTGCTTGTGCGACATGCAAAGTTATAAGATAAATTGCACGTGCGTGCTGTACAAATGACGGCTCACTTGATCAAATGTGTGTCCGCAAGAAAGGATCAACGGTTGCGGTAAGTCTATAAAATTGTCAGCGACGGCAGGAGAAAGCAATTAGGGCTTAAATGATGATTAAGGATGGGTTGAAGAGATCGATCAGGAGGAGTAAAAGAGATCGGCCATGTCATATCAGCCACGTCATATCTTAGTCAGCATGTCACGTATGCAAATCCACCTTAGAAAGTAGAAACCCACTAAGGGACTTCATGTGCATGGTTTTAAGAGATGAGGGACTAAATATGATTTGTAGAGGAGATGAGGGACAAAAATTGAACCAGGAGAAAAGATGAGGGACTAAAGTTGGACTTAATCCTTTGTCATATCTTGCTACTTGTGGCACAACTATGAGTTCTTGTTTTTTTTTAGTTTTTTTTTGGATTAAGTCTAATTTTAGTCCCTCAACTCTTGTCTCGGTTTAGTTTTGGTCCCTCAACTCTTAAACATAATAGATTTAGTCCCTCATCTTTCAATACCATTCATCATCCGTCCCTAAACAGCTTTTAGAGTAGTTTTGTACTAAGAACACCCCTCTTTGTCTCAAATCACTAGCAAACAAATTCTCCATTTGGCTGCTCCTCTTCGCATGGCTGGCAATTCCTTCCAATCGGCCCTCCCCCTGCCACTCAGTTGAATCACGTCATCCTTTTCTCACAGTTATAAGGTCGTGGTAGTTTACTCCCAAACGCGGCCCTCCTGCATGTGGCGGTGCGGTAAAGAATGGAGATGCTGCTTTCTTTGATTTGCTCATCTTCTAGCAGATGCATCGTCAATTCTTTAGGCAAATCAATCTTTTCCATTGTTTCCACAATGCCAGCCTGAAATTGCAAGGCTAAAAGAAAGAATTTCAATTAAACTAGTCTAACCACAAGAGATCCAACAAATAATTGCACATTTCTGCACTACGTAAATCACGACAGCACATCGATCTTTCATGGCACCTGAATTGGAAACGACCGTGAGACACTAACCTTTTGAAGGGATCATTCCAAAGCACGTTCACGGATTGACCCTGCAGCCCGGACATGCGACATTATCTTTTTTTTTTTTAAAAAAAAATCTTTGATGGCGGCTGCAGTGCAGTTAGGGATTTGACAAGTTATTAGAGAGATTGATGGGACATATAAAAGTGAGGCTATGTTGTATTGATATAGCGCTTAGGGACCTATGATGAGTGGTATTGAAAGATAAAAGACCAAACATAACCGGTTTGAGAGTTGAGGGACCAAATATAAAACGAGGTAAAAGTTGAGGGACTAAAGTTGGATTTAATCCTTACCATGTGCCCCTAGGCCCCCTACTAAGCATCAACCATCCTTCTACCTCTTAATTCTGCAGTCCTGCCATAAAAAAAAATCTGCAGTCCTGACCCGCCATGCACGTTGCTTAATTCCGCAAAGACAATCGTGTCCGTCTCCGCGTAGCCCTTGGCGTAGTACTGATCGATGATGTCCTGCTCCTCCTTGGCGAGCTTCTTGATGAGGGCTCTGTTTCTGATAAAGGCAGCGCGGAACACCTCGGGCAGCTGATCCAAGCCCTCCGGCAATTCTTCGCGCACGGCCAACTTCATCTTGGCGCGCCGCTGCAGCACGAGCTCGATCGCCGCCGGGTCCACCCGCTGCTTGACCATCTTGAAGATCGAGCCGGGCATCTGCCTGTCGTCCTGGGCGCCGGCCCACAAGGGATCGTAGAAGACGGAGCTCTCCAGAGCGTCGAACCAGGCCTTTGACTTCGCGGGCGTGAGGAAGCCGCCGTCTTCCTCCTCGGGCTTGGGGAGATTGATCGCACCGTCGCTGGACCGCTCCTCCTCCTCCTTCTCCTCCTCCTCGGGCTTGGCGCGCGTGATCGCGCCGCCGGCGTCGTCCGGCGCCGCCACCCCCTCGATCAACTT
>LAPY01001628.1:4215-21696 GCA_000970635.1 Eragrostis tef
CCAACCGGAGTCCGAGCCTCGCCGAGCTTCGATCGAGCCGAGCTCGAACAGAACTGCAAGCTCGGAGCAAATCCTGAGCTCGCTCGAGCTCGGCTCGGAATCATGTCGAGCTCGAGCCTAACCTGCACGGGCTCGCTCGAGCTCGGCTCGTTGACAGCCCTAGAGACACACACAATAGGTCGCGTAAGTTGGATCGCTCCTTTACCGTCGACAGTTGACGCGCCATATAGCTCCCTGTCGTAAAGCACAAGTCTGTTCGGGGTACTGGTGGTGTGGGCAGTGATTTGTCCATCAAAATATCCCCGTATAACTTCAATCACAATAGTACTTTCCACTGCATCTACCATATATCCATACAGCAGATCCACAGTGCTGAGCCTGGTTGCAAGCGATACGATTTTAACCTTCAATTTCTTCAACGATCCTATGCGCCCGAGCGTTAAGACTCCCTTACTATGTTCTCTATCCTGCCCTTGATGATCCCTGATTTTCAGATCAGTTTCAACGTGAACATCATCCATTTTTGCAAGTCCTCGTTTAGGGCCTGTCAAGACCAATGAGTCATCCTACAAAACAATAGGCAGTGTTATATTTCTCCAAAGGATCCATATAGTTTATCCATACACAGCATAGGTTCACACAGATCTCCAAATGTAACAAATGATCCAAATAGTTAATCCACACGTACACAGCTTAGGTTCACATAAAAGGTGCCAAATACTTAGTTTTGTTAAGTGAGAACCAGATGTATAATTGTAATAGCCTTGTGGAACTTGTTGAACCAAAGGATGTTTCATCATCTAATTCTACTTGCCTGTACATACATGCACCTTTGGATGCTCATCATTTGTCTAAAAGAAATAAAAACAAAAGCAGAGTTTCATACTGAAATCTGCATTTCGCAAATATTACGATAAATGACTGTCATCTGACATCCTGATACAACTCAGCAGTGTGTAAAAGTCAAATTTTTCAGCACCATATGAAGTCGGAACAAGCTATAATATTCATATCACTTAAGAGGGTTAACAGCCGCTAATTTTTTTTTTCTTTTGAAAGATACAACAGCTAACATTTACTAGTACATTGTCAATCAATGGATACCAATTGTTTTAGCTTTTCTACATATGCAAGTAAGGGATCCACAACTGCAGGCGGCTCTTAAATTAGCCTAAAGTACATACCTCAGAGTTGATTATTTGGCAATGATCTCTATCACTGCGGCGGAAGAGATAAACACACTTGCGATCAATGCTATCTCTGGCAATGACAGTACCATACACATGGATTGGGAAGCCAACATCGGAGCAGGCAATCTTCACGGAGTAGATGTTTATCCCACCACATAGCTCATAATCATCCTCGTCTTTGTAGACTGCATTAGTGAATCGCATCGGACCAAGGGGCGCTGTTGTGCAGAAAAAAAAGGAACAGAATTGTAAGGCTCTCTGCAGAGATTAGAATCATGTTTATATTGAGGTGATGACATAAATGCTAGGAGAATTTGGCAGAAACACTTAACTGAACGAAAATAGGACGCAGCTTATACTAACACGGCATAAAATTAATATACTAATCCCCAAACAAAGAAGCAGTACTAGTTGTCAAAGGACGCATTAATTGGATATAATTAAGTACTCGAATATATGATTTTACATAGCAGACAAGAATCACTCAACCGACGTAGCTAGGTTTTTTCAGTGTTTTATGTATGGAAAAAGAGAGAACCGGGGATCGATCAGAATGCATGCTGTGGACAGGGAGATCGATGCAGGGATACTTACACTCCTCGTCGAGATCGAATTTCCTGAGGTCGACGTGGTGGTATCGGTTGTAGTAGGTGCCCCCCTGCTTGGGATCGAAGTCGCGGAGGCGACCCTGGAGTTCCCACTGCAGATCCGTCTGGTGCTCCTGCCTGTACCGCTCCATCTCCCGCATATACCGCCGCAACAGCTTATCCGCTTCGTCGTCGTCGGAGGAGGAGGAGCGCTTTTTGACGTCGTCGACGGAACCCCGGAACAACCCCGCGGGGCATGGATACGCTATCGCCCGCCATGACCACACAAGACAAGGGGAAATCGATCTCTAGCTACTCTTTTCTTTTTTCGTGTTTCGGCCTGCCGATGGTTTATTTTATCTGCCCTCGGTCTGCCAGGTGGTTTTACGGCAAGTTCAACTCGGAATGTCTTGCACTCGGACCGTTTCCGTTTCAGATGAGTCAAGCACGCAACGCCTCCTGCAGTCCTGCTTGCCTGCGCCTTCTCCCTCCCGCCTATGTTTTGATCTTCCGTGTCTGCAGTAAATTGATCTTCCGGCCCTATGTTTTGCCCGATCGATCAGTCAGAACTCCGTTCCTTGCCCGTTTTGCGTAGTGCATGCTAGAAAACCTTAGCATTGCTGTCCTTGCCCTCTACCGCCTCACGAAAAAAGTTAGCCCTAGGGCGGCTGGATGGGTATTGGGTAGAATGCCTAGGGTCCCATAATGTCTATTTTGAGAGTACTTTTGTAATAATATATGCAGCGGAGCACAAGAAGATTTTTTTTGTATTGCAATATACCACTGATCATCTAGTGTGCAACAGAGCATTCGTAACATCACAGTAGTTATGCATGGTTCAGTTATAGCCTATAGGGATCGATCTGACTAATGTATAACCACAACAATATGTGTCAAAAATCAATAACCGACCAACTGACGTTCACAAGCATCTTGATGTTGCCAGCGGTAATTTCAGCTTGACTCGCGGAGCGAAATCGATGGTACCTTCAGTTTTACGAGCACCAGCGTCAGCAACAGTGATAGTCACAGACAAAATCTCCTTCAGCATGCAGACAGCTACTATATGTAACGCGAAAGTTGGATGGCTCTTTTACCATCACAAGTAGTGGGGCCATCAATCATGAAGCACAATGCTCTTTTGAATGTTGGTGGTGCAAGCAGTGATCTGTCCGTAAAATTCTCCGGCTGGAACTTCAACTGAAATCGTAGCCTCCACTGCACGTTTTATAACTCCATACATCACATCCACGGTGCTGAGTTTAGTATCGAGAGAGCAACTCTCAAGCTCGCATCTTTGCAACGGTCGGTTTTCCATGCCCCTGATCACTAGCATTCCTTTACTGAGTTCTCTGTCCTTCCGCCCGTGATGGTCCCTGATTTTCAAGTCAGTCTCAATATATGTGTTACTGATTAATGCGAGTCCTCGTCTTGGGCCTGCCAGGATCAACGATTCATCCTGCAGAAATGTTAAGTTACATGCATGATAGGTTAGTCATATATGTAAGCTCTTTGCTTGATTAAAGACGAATTAGTTAAGGAGCTACTATATATACCACCAGCGTTCGTTTTGCAATATATGGTCCTATATCTCAGAGTTGATGAGTTGGCAATGGTCTCTGTCGCGACGGAAGAGATAGACGCACTTGAGATCAAGGCTATCTCGAGCAAGGACAGTGCCGTACACCTGGATCGGGAAGCCAACGTCCGAGAAGGCTATCTTGACGGAGAAAATTTTTAATCCCTCAGACATCATGTAAGCATCCTTTTCGTGGTCGAACACTCTGTCAGTGTACCTCATCGGACCAAGGGGTGCTGCACGCAAGCAATTTATTGGAGAGAGGGGGAAGATCAGACCAAATAAAAAAAAAAGAAGCGAGTTATTTTCATCATGGTCGTCCAAACGACATGTACAATCATGAAGCATGTAGACATGAGCACTTGAGCAGTGGATAACTAGCTACTATACTTACACTCCTCGTCGTGGTCGAACGTGATGATGTCCTCGACGTAGGGGAGTCGGCTGTAGTACTCGCCTCTCTGCTTGGGGTCCAAGTCGAGGATGCGCTAGCTTCTCGGCTTCTTCCAGCCGCGCGCTGAGGAATGATCGAGCTCCTTTGATTGCTCGATCATCTCCTCCATGTACACGCCTCAGCATCGCCGCTCGCCTAGCCTCGGGATTCTCCCCTCCCGGCGCTGTCTCCTCCTGCCTGCGCACAATTTAATCGCCTCCAGCTTCTGCCCCGTCCCAACCAAGCTGATCCCGGTCCGACTACGAAACGGATGGACTCTCCCTGATCTTGGCCCAGGCTGCACACTATATATGTCCGTTCGTTTCCGACTGTGAAACGGATCGATACTACACGCGAGCATCGATCGGCCCTGTTTGGTTGGTTCTCTTCCAAACTTTCCATTGATTAGACATACTAGCCATCAACCCGTGCATTTGCACGGGCTAGAAATATGTGAGGCATGGCTATGTCAATAAATGTTAATATTTCGAATTTTCTTTTATCATATTTTGATCTGCCGGCAATGTTTCACGTGTTAGAAATAACTAAATTATATACTACATCTTTAAAAATTAATCAAATATTGCAATTCTAATTCATCCATGCCCCATTTCACCCCCTGATTATTATTTCTTTCTACTCCATTCGAAGTGTTGGAAATATAACACTATTATATTTTTAGAACTTAACTGGAGTAAGTAGTATTCTGATGCACAATAGACACTACATTGTCGTTGGGTTACTACTTGCATATAGAACATCCTTCCACTATGAATGCCAAATCATGGATTTCAAGGATTAAACTTGACTGTAAGCTCAAAGTCCGAGTGTTGCAAATGAACTTAAAAAATGACTTGTAAATAGAATGCTATATTATTCAACAATATAAAAAGTGCCTCATTTAAACATAGTAGTGAGAAGAAAAAGAAAACACATAGATCTCACCTAATGTGCAAACATATCTTTGTAAAATTAAAGTACAAATATGTGTAGATTGTGTCTGGTAAGTATCACAATGCTTATCTTTATATGTACCACAATGCTTTACCTTATCTTTGTAATAGTAAAGTACTTTTAAGTAAAAGCATTTGACAATCTAATGATACCTCTTTATTTGGGGCAGTAGTAAAAAAAATGAGTTAAGACAATGATAAAATAATTGAAATTGGGTTAATAATATGCTATTGCCCAACACATAGTAGATATATTAGAAGAAAATCCTTCCTTAGAATTAAAACAGAGGAACCTTTAGATGTGAGGAACCATATAAATTGATTGGACACAAAAACAGTTCTTCGAGTTTTCCAAGAAAGATGCAAAATGATTTAAATATATCATGATGAATTTTATTGACAAATCATTCAGTCTGTATGTCTAAACTGCATGAAAGGAGTTTCTCATGGAAGAATTGGAGCATTTAATTTAATAGGAATAAATACATGTCACAGTAAGTAAAAAAAGTTAAAGTAGTACGATAGAAGCAAAACCGAGCTTTGTAGAAAACGCTGAATCCATAGCGTGTAAATTTACTCAAATAACTGACAAACAACATAAAAAATAAATGGATAAGGTATGCCTCCAATTCTCCATCTCATTCATCGATTGACTGTATGTAGATAAATGTACACGTAAATCATGTCAGATCTAATTCACTTATTGGAACGCTGCATCCACATCCTTTTAATGTATCTCCAACCTGATCAATGGTAAGAGCGACATATAAGTAATAATATGCCAACTCTAGAAATAATAATAAAAAATTGTTTACTTTTGTGAATCATAGATAATAGTTTGAATGCAATACCCTGCAGTATCCATGAGTCTTTCAAACCCTTTCTTGCACCCCTCCATGCAAAGATTAAGAAAGGTTATTGAATTCAGAACATCAAAAGCCCAGAAATAAAAAATGTAGGGCA
Organism: Eragrostis tef; assembly: GCA_000970635.1. Classification (NCBI taxonomy): domain Eukaryota; kingdom Viridiplantae; phylum Streptophyta; class Magnoliopsida; order Poales; family Poaceae; genus Eragrostis; species Eragrostis tef. Next base: position 9,921 of record LAPY01001628.1, read on the forward strand.
GAATACCTTGGTTGCAGAGATTATATACGCGGGCAATTAGCAACAGCCCATGTATGATTACCGATGAAGGTGATACACAATGGCAGGAAAGTAAGAGATTGGAGGTTCAATTCTTGTTGACTGTCCTCACCTGTCGCCTCGCATCTGGCTGATCACCTTCTGGAGCAGCGTGAGGGTGGACGACCCTCTGCATGTAAGTACTGTCCATGCCTTCCTGCATTGCGTTTCTTGAATACACGCACATCCTAGCTGCAGGAACTTTCTTCTGCTGCTGCCCTTGACCTCCCATGCAAGAAACAGATGAAACTATCTGTCTCAGACTGCAGTGAACACGACGATGACGACATCAGCTTCAAATCATATACGCGATGGCACTCGGAATTGGTGGAAGATAGATTGGAGATTGAAGTCGCGGCGTGGATTTTCAATGCTGGTAGATCGAATCAGTGGTCGCCAGAGCTCTGGGTTCGTCAAGGCCAGGAGACGGGCGTAATCTTGCATGGCAGTCCTTCCCTCCTCCCTCCATGTAACCTGATCGCATCCCACTCTGCTTCTTCAAGGTGTGGGTTCCAGAAGACCTGCTGATTGCTTGCGAATTCTTGGAGGAACAACGAACAGAGGTCAAGAGGGAGGCGGAGAAGAAGATAGATGCAAGGAGGGCGCCTGGAAAGATAAAGGAAGGGGCATCGGTGCTAGGCGGCTAGGGTAAGGCGTGGGAGAAAAACGTGGGCAGGAAAACGTTGGCTTGTTACTCTTGATCAATGGTTGTAGTTTGTCAAGCATCCAATTCGACGGATAGATGTTTTGTTTTTTTTTGAGAATTTTTAGCATTTTCTTCTGATTAACGTGGAGGCCTCAAAAGGAGCCCCCAATAGCGTGAGGGTGGACGACCCTCTGCATGTAAGTACTGTCCATGCCTTCCTGCATTGCGTTTCTTGAATACACGCACATCCTAGCTGCAGGAACTTTCTTCTGCTGCTGCCCTTGACCTCCCATGCAAGAAACAGATGAAACTATCTGTCTCAGACTGCAGTGAACACGACGATGACGACATCAGCTTCAAATCATATACGCGATGGCACTCGGAATTGGTGGAAGATAGATTGGAGATTGAAGTCGCGGCGTGGATTTTCAATGCTGGTAGATCGAATCAGTGGTCGCCAGAGCTCTGGGTTCGTCAAGGCCAGGAGACGGGCGTAATCTTGCATGGCAGTCCTTCCCTCCTCCCTCCATGTAACCTGATCGCATCCCACTCTGCTTCTTCAAGGTGTGGGTTCCAGAAGACCTGCTGATTGCTTGCGAATTCTTGGAGGAACAACGAACAGAGGTCAAGAGGGAGGCGGAGAAGAAGATAGATGCAAGGAGGGCGCCTGGAAAGATAAAGGAAGGGGCATCGGTGCTAGGCGGCTAGGGTAAGGCGTGGGAGAAAAACGTGGGCAGGAAAACGTTGGCTTGTTACTCTTGATCAATGGTTGTAGTTTGTCAAGCATCCAATTCGACGGATAGATGTTTTGTTTTTTTTTGAGAATTTTTAGCATTTTCTTCTGATTAACGTGGAGGCCTCAAAAGGAGCCTCCAATTAGTAAATATATTTTTGAGAATTTCTAGCATTTTCTTTCGATTAACGTGGAGGCCTCAAAAAGAGCCTCCAATTAGTAAATATAAGATATGAGTAGTACGTCAGAGAACTTTCAAAGTCAGATATTGTACTTGTCCAATTTGTTAGATCGAGTTAGTGCCGTGCTTGGCACTCAAAAAAGATTTCAATCATAAGGGGGAAAAAATCTGCCTGCAATTTCACAATGAATAATGTATTTGAAAAACTATGAATTGTTATATACTACTTAGTCTCTCCAAATTAATAGCCCCCTCGCCAGAAAAAAGAATCCAAATGGTGTTTGGAAACATTTTTAGCAGGGCTCTCCATCGATTGATTATCACACACTCGCCAGTTAATCACGATACATACGCGCGCTAACTAGCTGTGGACGAACATACACGACGATCGATTGAGTTTGAGAGCCATTTTTCAGATAATGAGTTTGAGAGCCATGTATCGAGCGGCATATTTACGTGGTGCAAAGCAAAATCAAGATGTTCGTTCATGCATGCAATGGATAAACACGTCATGCAATACATCCAATTAACCAGAACAAGGTATACATATATGCCCGTAGCACGTACCGTGCATGCCCGAGCTTATTGAATTACGGAAAACAACGTACACATAACAAGATGCAGAATGGACCGTACGCCTCTTCTGCAGTACTTTATTCAACAGAACGCTAGTAGTAGCAGGGTTGACGATGGATGGATGGAGCTAGCCGACACGTGGCGTCTGGGCGACGGTGTCGACGAAGATGCGGACGCGGTTGGGGCGGAAGTCCTTGGTGGTCCCCGCGCCGAGGGGCAGAACGACGATGTCGGCGTCCGGCTTGTCCTTGAGGATCACCTTCTTCGCCTCCTCGATGCACAGCCCCACCACCTCCGGCCACGACGTCTTCTCGCCCCACTCTTCCATCGTCGCCGCCGTCGACGAGCTCATCTCTCTGACGATCCAATTGGTCGAAGAACTTGCTGATCGATCGATATGACTTGTGTGTTCTCTTGGGTTATATATGTCATCCAGTGAAGCACCTGCAGCCGGTATTTATAGAGCGCTTAGTTGGAACAGTACGTACGTTTAGTAGCTAGATAGGCTTCATGATGTGGCAGCACACGTGCCACACACCAATCAACGAGCCAGCAATGCAACAAGTTGGCGGTACGTGTAGATGTTGTGCAAGAAAAGATAGATGCAATGCATGCTGCAGTATGTCAAAGTCGCACCATGTGCCAACGCGTAAAGACAAGGAGAGCTTGATCACGTCAATGACGCGGCTACCACTGTGTTATCTAGTTATTAAGCAACATATGCGCTGTGTTCACAGCCACTATGATTTTCTCTTCTTAATAAAAATGGGAAACGCACAGGCCTCATGTCATATTCAAGGAAGAAAATGCATATCATCGTTTTTCAAGGAGAGAACAAGAGGTTCCATCTCGTTATACTATTCAATGATGCATCTTCCACGTCTATTAATTTGTAGCAAATGCATGGCCACTCCCTTTCAGGAAAAAGAAAACTGCCGATCGATGACGGTGAAAGATTAGCTAGGACTCCTTCCACCTTCCTTGCTGCTCATCAAGCAAGCAATGAGTAGAGAAACACGAGGAGCATGAGGTGGGTGTCAGTTCGTCGATCGTGTCCATACACACGCACACGGTATGGTCCCAACACCGACAAGAGGAGGATAATCTTGCAGGAAAAAAAAAAGCATGACCTTGTTCTCTGGTCTTAACTCGCTTGGAATGCCACTGCCAACAGCTTTGTTCTCACGTACAAGGCACATCCACCGCGTCGACAATTATGGTACCACCATAAGACAAAAGAACAAAAACTAGAAAGGATTATTTAGCTACTAACAAGACTGCAAGCATACCGAGATATGCATCCGTATGCCTACTTATCTCTTCAAAAGCGATATTGTTCAACTCAAACGCAAATCTAAATGGAACATTCACGAACACAGCACATTGGCATATATAACGTCCTGGATTACACGCTCCGTCAACACAAGAAACCTGCATTACATACATATCAACATGCTGTTCAGGAAAGCTGATAGCATGAATACTAACAGCTTCAGGTTAACTTTATGTTACAACAAACAAGCATGCAAGACACTATATTTTGTCAGAGATAGAACCGGGTCCTATTGGGTTCAGGTCTGGCAGCTAAAAGCTTCACTTTCTCATCCGTGATCCTTTTCTTTTGTTTCCTTTTTGTGGAACAATGGATATGTGTGTTGTGATCTGGCAACGCGTCATATCCCCACGCTCAAAGACTTGTAGTTTGTATTGTCCGATCAAGAACTTGCAAACCTTTAACCACAGTTGATGTCCGATTTGCAGGCAGTGGTGGCGACAAGGCCGGCCGAAAAGAATCAGACGATAGGAAGATGGGTTGGGCTAAAGAAAGTTGAATCCGTTGTCAAGTGGAGCTAAAGACGAGATACACTGAGCTGTCCATAATCATATTTGTTGAACTTCATTGCAATAGCAATTAAATATTAAGCTCGCAATGATGCTGTAAAACTGCCCTCTTTTTGCATTGCAATTTTGGACTGGGGGGTGAACGCGTGCTCACCGAGCAAATTTATCAACCTGCACATGTAAACACGAAATTATGGAATTAACTTGGCATATATGTACAGATGTATATGGGTCCAACTCAGCTATTACGAGTATTGGCTATTATCTAGAGATCAAAAGGGTGATCCAATGTATACTCACCGGTGGATCGATGAACGTTTCTTTCGATTGAAACTAGTACTGAAGATGAATGTGAGGCTGGAGTCAGTATTTATAAGCCCAGATGAAAGGAAAAGGACATGGTTTCGTTTACGTCCTGCCTTGCATTTGACTTGGCATCCTAATCCGACCGGTCAACTCGCGTGCACGTCTTGGTATATGGAGTAGCATGTATCACACGCACTACTACTTGCAGCGGTACAGCTCAGTCAGGGCAGGTTTGAGTACCTCTCTGCCTCAAGTGCTCGTGCGGCACATGTCTACAAATCTTTGTTTCCTGGTATGATTTAGAGGCATATAAAGGCTTAATCTTGTTAGATTTAATCCCAAATATTCTACTAAAAATGGTTGAAAATGCACCATGAGAGTTTAACAGATGGCCTGAGATAAAAGTTTATCCCAGCAGAATATAAGTTCCTAAAACCAAATGATTACATCTGAGCAAATTCTGAAACGGCGACGACAATTGGTCAGACCTTCCGATGGGCAGAAAAAGGATATCAACTATCTAAAGCATCACCAATACAAAGAAATTTCCGAAATGGGGTTGGGTTATCACTACTTGATGGTTGTCGTACATTGCGCGTGGCTCAAATTTGTCTCTTTGAGAACGAACATGCAGCAAGTACATGTATCTTCATCTTCAAAGTACTCATTTACTTGCCTCCATTTACAGTATTTTTCACGTCTAAGGTATGGTTCTGTAGGCATCCGTATGTAAGGCACTTCAGAAACCATGTGATCTAGGACAGAGAGCGACATATGACAACCCAACCCTGAAATCTAAGACACGTGACACAATGAACATTCATCCCATTTTTCTCCTTTCAGGACACAGAGAACTCCAACAGAATGCAACCCTGAAATAGCCTACAAATCACATCAAAATGGAACTCAGGATATGCACGCATATATATATCATCCCGGATTACAAACATTCTAGTCCATTAGCAAGAGAAACATGAGATAATTAATACATACTAACAGTCCAGGAAAGCTGATACTAATAACTTCAGCTTAACTGTCAAGGAAGGGCTAGTGCGCCTGAGCTTATGTTACAACAAACAAACAAGCATCGCCACTATATTGACAGATAAAACAGGATGCTAGTGGCTATTACAGTCTTCTTAAAGACAGCTAACAGCTTTCTCTCTCTCTCCGACTTCTAGAGCTACATAAAATTTGTACAGCAGAGTAACAAACATATGCTTCTTACTCCTCTTCATCCTCTTTACAGCTTTCTTTCAGATTAAACTTGCACCCATGATCGACTCCTCCCTTCCGCGTGGAGTCTTCAGCTAAGGAATGTACACTCTTCGGTGCAAACATACAGTATTTATTTCCGACAAGGCCATACTAGCTGACCTTTTATAAGGTTTTAATTGAGACAAAACGTGAGTGCAAACCTAGCAACTGTTAGCTGTACAACTACAGAATTTGCCCTTTAGGCAGCAGTACATGCTGGTTGAAGCCCAAGGCGCTTCTCTGCGTGCACAATAATATATACACATACATCAATAGCCTTTAAATAATAACATGAAGAGAGCGGGAAAAAAAAACATAGACGGACCATGTGAAGTACTTAAGTAGCAAACATAGACCATACCTCCAGCAGCAACAAGCTTCTCTACACGTGCAACTATGTGCTTGCCATAGGTGTACTTCTTCAGGGTGTTCAGATGTGTCTTTATCCTTGTAAGGATCATCTCTCTCTGCTGATCATCACAAGTTTCTAACACCTTCTGCACCACATAGTTTGCAAACTGATCCTTCATCATTACCTAGCAAGCACAACACAAAACGTTTCAGTGAGGTATCTGCTACAATTTGCTTTCCAAGGCTGAAGATATAACAAATTTCTTGCATAACGGAACATTTTGGTTGAGATCTTGGTAGAGTTTGAATAACACATACCGTTGAGACAAAACGTGAGTGCAGACCTAGCAACTGTTAGCTGTACAACTACAGAATTTGCCCTTCAGGCAGCAGTACATGCTGGTTGAAGCCCAAGGCGCTTCTCTGCGTGCACAATAATATATACACATACATCAATAGCCTTTAAATAATAACATGAAGAGAGCGGGAAAAAAAAACATAGACGGACCATGTGAAGTACTTAAGTAGCAAACATAGACCATACCTCCAGCAGCAACAAGCTTCTCTACACGTGCAACTATGTGCTTGCCATAGGTGTACTTCTTCAGGGTGTTCAGATGTGTCTTTATCCTTGTAAGGATCATCTCTCTCTGCTGATCATCACAAGTTTCTAACACCTTCTGCACCACATAGTTTGCAAACTGATCTTTCATCATTACCTAGCAAGCACAACACAAGACGCTTCAGTGAGGTATCTGCAACAATATGCTTTCCAAGGCTGAAGATATAACAAATTTCTTGCATAAAGGAACATTTTGGTTGAGAACTTGGTAGAGTTTGCATAACACATACCTCAAGATGTTCCGTCTCATTAGTGGTTCCAAGCATCTCACCAATCAGAAGCTGGCGCTCCACAGGATTTCCAAAAGATAAGCACTTCTCAATGACATTTGAGGCAAACTTCTGCTGGCTCATTTGCACAATCTGTCCAACTAACTTTTCAATAATGGCCGATCTCTCATGGGGTTTGCCGTGCTCCAGAACATGCTGCAAAGTTTAGCAAGTCAGTTGTTAGAAATACAACATTGAGAACTTTGCTCAAATAAATAAAAAATGAAGGTCCAGAAAATCTCAGAATCAGGTCAGCCAAGCCTATGGCAAAGGTTATCACAAGATTTGCCCAGTGCATAACATTGAGTCCTTGAATCATATCAATCCTGATTCCTATCAGAAGATTATGTACATTTCTTCCAGCTAGCAGACAAGCAAATTTGCAGTGAAACATTTTAGGTCTTGGTAATCAACATAATTATGATACTCATGTTGCCCTATGCAGATTTGTCTCCAGTAGTGCTTTCACAATGTTACCATTTTATTGGATTTTATATACTATTACAAACAGATTAAGTAGACATCACATCATCGGTCTAAGACACTTTTCAAGGACTATCTGTGCCTAAAACATAATTTAAATGTAATTTAGGAGAGTAACTACTAGGAGAGAATAAAAGGAAACCACATATCAGAACAGGACTTCAGCGAAGGAATGTGACGAATGTCTATACTAAATACAAAAAAAAAGGGGTCCAATCTAAATGTTCCAGCATTCCATGAGAAACATTTCTGTAGGGGACGAATAATTGTATTATACTGTAGTTTACATGAACCGATTGGCCAGTTTAGCAATATTAAGGTACAAAAATTAAAATTTTTGCTCAAATTAAACTAAATAAAACTAAAATCGCATATTTGCTAGTACTCAAGAAATATACTAGAGTTGCAATTCCTGAGAACTAAAAACAGAGCACAATAACCTACAGACATTACTACGCAGAACAGTCTGCCAACATTTCATCGAAAAGATGAAAGTGGATGCAAAATCCTTAGTGGAGCATTGAATGACATCAGTTCTCAAACAACCACAATGTGTCGCTATTTTATCATGCGTTAAGATCACACAACCTAAAGGTGATACTGCACAACACTGCCCATCAAGGAATCAACAATACACCAGCTACAACATGTACTTCTTCCAATAGTGTGCATGACACTGACCTGAACAACATAGTTGCCATACTGGTCCTGAGCTAGCAAGCAAACAGACTGGAGGATCTCATCCATCATTATTTGCTGTGTTTTAGGATCATCACAGTGCTCCAGAACCCTCTGTTGTATTTCAGATGACATTGATTAGAAGTTTCATAAAATAATCAAAGATGAGGGAATAATGTATGTTATAAGCATACCTGTATAACTCGACAACCATAAGGATGAGTGGATAGCATTACAACTTGGCCATAGAATGTTGAGACAATGAACTCAATGGCATGCTGAGGGATGCATTCTATGCATTTCTGGATTACATGGTTCCCATTTTGATCACGGACACAACGCATGACATGCCCCTCCAGCTCCACAACCATTTTAGTCTGCAGATCTAAATCAACAACCTCTATAGCCTGCACATAAATCATCAATGGCTTCAGACAAATCACACACGTACTACTTGCTACTGTCTTTCAGTCATTTATTCAATACTACAAATCTGAAGGGTTTACCACTTGTACAAGCACATGCAAGCGTAATTGACAAATATGAGCCTGCCACTATTTGCCCAGTAAGTACTTTTATAAAATAGAATATCCATGACAACTCAACAAAACATCAGCATCTAACTGCTTTAAATGTTTGCTGCATGTTTTCATATTTAGTTGTCTTATAACAGAATGAAGAGATGCAACCTGTGGAACCAATACAATTATACCCAATTTCGATAGTGTTATTTGGATCACATAGAAACTAACAGTTTTGAGTTATCATCCAATCTAAAGTGCTCCTTGGTGTTGTGGACGCAATTGTAGAAGGCCAAAACCACAAAGCTCTACTGATCATAGAAAACTAAATTTATGTATTCATATTTTCTGTGTAAAACAATCTTAAGTGATAAGTACCTTCTGTATAACCCGGCACCCATACATCTGAAGACTGAGAGCAAGAACACGTCCAATAAGCTGACCAGCCAATTCCTTTATCTGTGAAGGGCTTCCATGCTCAAAAAACTGAAAAGGGGGCATTAAGAATTTTAGATAGGTATCATACCGTTACAATCTCAAATAAATAATCCTTCCTACCTTTTGAACAACATAATTTCCAAACACATCAGTCATTAGTGTGAGAGCTTGAGGCATGATTTCTGAAAAAACCATATCTTTCTCTTCACTCAAATTAAACTAAATAAAACTAAAATCGCATATTTGCTAGTACTCAAGAAATATACTAGAGTTGCAATTCCTGAGAACTAAAAACAGAGCACAATAACCTACAGACATTACTACGCAGAACAGTCTGCCAACATTTCATCGAAAAGATGAAAGTGGATGCAAAATCCTTAGTGGAGCATTGAATGACATCAGTTCTCAAACAACCACAATGTGTCGCTATTTTATCATGCGTTAAGATCACACAACCTAAAGGTGATACTGCACAACACTGCCCATCAAGGAATCAACAATACACCAGCTACAACATGTACTTCTTCCAATAGTGTGCATGACACTGACCTGAACAACATAGTTACCATACTGGTCCTGAGCTAGCAAGCAAACAGACTGGAGGATCTCATCCATCATTATTTGCTGTGTTTTAGGATCATCACAGTGCTCCAGAACCCTCTGTTGTATTTCAGATGACATTGATTAGAAGTTTCATAAAATAATCAAAGATGAGGGAATAATGTATGTTATAAGCATACCTGTATAACTCGACAACCATAAGGATGAGTGGATAGCATTACAACTTGGCCATAGAATGTTGAGACAATGAACTCAATGGCATGCTGAGGGATGCATTCTATGCATTTCTGGATTACATGGTTCCCATTTTGATCACGGACACAACGCATGACATGCCCCTCCAGCTCCACAACCATTTTAGTCTGCAGATCTAAATCAACAACCTCTATAGCCTGAACATAAATCATCAATGGCATCAGACAAATCACAATCGTACTGCTTGCTACTATCTTTCAGCCATTTATTTAATCCTACAAATCCGAAGAGTTTACCACTTGTACAAGCACATGCAAACGTAATGGACAAATATGAGCCTGCCACTATTTGCCCAGTAAATACTTTTATAAAAAAGAATATCCATGACAACTCAACAAAACATCAGCGCCTGACTGCTTTGATAGTTTGCTGCATGTTTTCATATTTAGTTGTCTCATAACAGAATGAAGAGGTGCAGCCTGTGGAACCAATACAATTATACCCAATTTCGATAAGTGTTATTTGTATCACATAGAAACAACAGTTTTGCGTAAGCATCCAATGTAAAGTGCTCCTTGGTGCTGTGGACAAGATTGTAGAAGGCCAAAAACACAAAGCTCTACTGATCATAGAAAACTAAATCTATGTGTTACGTATTCATATTTGCTGTGTAAAATAATCTTAAGTGATAAGTACCTTCTGTATAACCCGGCACCCATACATCTGAAGACTGAGAGCAAGAACACGTCCAATAAGCTGACCAGCCAATTCCTTTATCTGTGAAGGGCTTCCATGCTCAAAAAACTGAAAAGGGGGCATTAAGAATTTTAGATAGGTATCATACCGTTACAATCTCAAATAAATAATCCTTCCTACCTTTTGAACAACATAATTTCCAAACACATCAGTCATTAGTGTGAGAGCTTGAGGCATGATTTCTGAAAAGACCATATCTTTCTCTTCAGTGCTGGCTGTTTCTAGCTTTTGCTGTATGAACCGACTCCCGTATTGATCCGCGCTACAAATTATTCAACAATTAGTAAGCTTTCGCAAAGCAGATTTAGGTAGCAAATCTGTGATTTGAGTTAGCAGTATTACAGATGTCAGGGTGCAAAATTGTTCAAACTGTAAATACTAAACAATAATGTGTGTTTTAATACAGCAAGTAGCTAAGCTGATATATGCATGCTAATATGTTATCAAGTTTCCAACAACAAAGTGAGAAGTATTCAGTGTACCTGAACTCAACGACATGGCCAGCTATTTCAGAAAGCTCATATGATTTACTTTTGTTGCTCTTGAATTCCTCCAGGAGTGAGGGCATCACATTGGCATCCATCTTTCCACCCAGGCCTGAATTCCATGATCCAAAGGAATTACCAAAATTTCTCATGCCTGATGGAAAGCGCATGCTGCGTTCACCATGCCTGAGTGGACTGCCTGGTGCAATAGGTGAAGAGGGAAGAACAGGGCTTGTCAGTGGACTTCCAGCGTAACCAAGGTTAAATCCAAGGTTTCCATAGTAACCGTATTGATTTTGTGACTGCAGCAATGGACCAAGGTGAGCCTTCTGAGGACCGAGTAAATCCATGTAAGAACTTCCCAGAAGGCCCCTGTCCATAAGGGGATCATCACAGCTAGCTGCAAGTTGAGCAAGGTACTGGATATATGCTGGATCAATAGGAGTCTGAAGAGGTGATGCAGTTGGACTACCAATTCCATTGTAGTTTAGCAAGTTAGATATACCAGTTAAATTTTGCCGAGAAGAAACAGTCCCTCCTGGGGACCTAGAACCAACCCTAGGGGATGCAAAACCAGACCCGGCTGACAGATTGTCAAATGATGCGAAACTACCAGCATTAATCTGATTCCTCATTGTTGAAGAATTGGCCAAATTTGCAGAATATCCGTCAGGCATTTTAGATTGTCCATGCTCAGGACGCCTCATGTAGGAGTGCTGCTGGTTGCCACTGCTCTGATCACCCTGTCGATCAAAAAGAAACTTCTGTACACTATCGACATCCTGATAGAGCTGAGACTGGTCCATAGTTTGCCCACTC
>LAPY01001628.1:46075-75734 GCA_000970635.1 Eragrostis tef
CCGGCGGTGGAGGAGTAGCTCCTGTTGAGCAGCTGCGCGGCAGCGCCGCCGTCCGCCGTCACCGTCTCTTCGACGTCCGAATCCGGCGTCGAGAAAGGCCATCTCCTGCCAGGCTTCTTCGAGCTCCGGAAATGGAACCCGGCGGCCTTCTTCTTGCCGCTGCTCATCATCAGCTGCTTTTTCGCCTCCTTCTTCTCACTCTCCTCCACCATGCCCTCCATAATCTTCCCTTCCTTATGCTAAAAAAAAAAGTGTATTCACTCCTGCCTACGGATCAGAGGTCGATGAGGAGCAAGCTGCTATCGCTAGCTAGGGGAATAATAACTCAGTAGCAGGGTGGCAAATTAATCAAGTAAAAGACGATCGAAGAATAGGGGGGACCCATCTTGCAGCGGCACAGAGTCCGCGCCGCATGCACGTCACTCGTGGCTGGCGGTGTGAGCTTGCAAACAACTGTCTCGGCCGCATTTGAACCCCGACTGGTAACTGAACTCGATCCACCGGAGCCGGACAAACCAGGAGCACCAATACAACGCGCACTTTCTGTTCGGAAAGGAAAACAAACGGTCCTTCGCGGTCGCTCCTTACATGCTGCTTCAGGATTTTTTTTCTTTAAAAAATATATCTAAGAGTGTAGACTGAAAATATCTACGATGACTTTGACATATATGTTTAAAAACCCTACAACTTTGGACTGCGGAAGAAAGATATATCAAAGACACAAATATACTATAAAATATGTGTCTTGACCGTGTATTCGCCTTTGATATATTTTATAGTATACAATTTGTTTTTTTTTTTGCAAAGGCGAATACACATTTTTTTTATTTTTAATTTATAGTACACTCGAATACAATTTATAGTATAAAAAACACTCGAATACAATTTATTTGCCTTTGAATACACAGGTGACAAGGTTGTAGGCTTTTTGGCATTTGTCATAGTTGTATGGTTTCCAAATACTCTTTTTTCTTTTATTTTTAACATAAAATTAAATTGTATGAGCTAGGTTGTTTTTTTAACTCTTTTTTACCCTTGGGACTTTGTTTGTTGGGAAAATGTAGTATCATTTCACAACTTACTTGTTTTGGTTGTAATGTTGTATATTGATATATATCTACTAATGAAAATGCTAGGGTACTTTAAAGCTTCGTTCTCTGACAAAGCGGGGGTCTCCGGATTCAGAACACTCCAAGCTCTCGTTAACCCACATGATTGGCCCACCGCCACATGCGGCCCAATACGCCTAAACATCATCCGTGCCGCGGGACGAAAGCGATAAGGAGACAGTGAACCAACCGCCTGCTGCTCACTCGCCGGAGAACCATGGCCACGGCGGCGGCGTGTCTGCGGGTCGCTTGTACGTTCACGAGCCCACCTATCAGGGCTCCTTGCCACGTCAGTGCCACGAGGCGGGGGCCCAGGAGGGCCGGGCTGGCTGTCTCGGCGGCCGCCGGCGAGTCGCCTCCTACCGTTCTCGTCACCGGCGCCGGCGGCCGAACAGGTGCTCCTTCAATTCCGCTCATTTTGGCACTCCTCAGCCATAAAACTCTATTGATCCATTTTGAGGAACTAGAATTGTGATGTTACTCGAATTGGACCCTGCGCAATGCACACTGCTTGTTGGCCTTCCTTTAAAGCATTTTCTTGGAACCAAGTTCAGTAATGTGTTTATGCACTAGTCTCCTGATTTATATTTCAAACCCCAATTTTCCTCTCTCTAATAATTCAGGCCAAATTGTGTACAAGAAATTGAAGGAGAGGGCAGGCCAATTTGTTGGCAGAGGGCTAGTCAGGACTGAAGAGAGCAAAGGCAAAATCGGGGGTGGTGACGATGTGTTCGTCGGAGACATTAGAGACCCGGAAAGCATTGCTTCTGCCATTGAGGGCATCGATGCGCTCATCATCCTCACCAGCGCAGTACCGAAGATGAAGCCCGGGTTTGATCCCAGCAAAGGACAGCGCCCCGAATATTACTTTGAAGAAGGGTGTTTTCCTGAGCAGGTGAATGAAAGCATTCAATGTTGCTAGCACTCTAGCTGCGCTGACTTGTGAATTCCACCAAAACTAATGTCTTGTGTATTATTTGTCACTGTTTCTAGGTGGATTGGATTGGCCAAAAGAATCAAATAGACGCTGGTAAATGTTAATTCTTGTCTTCCCTATATATTCTTTCATTGTCCAGTTGCTATGCAACTCAGAGATTGGTAATTAGTGATCGTTTTTCAAAAAAAAAACCTACCTTGTTTTATGCTATTCCGTGGTACCCCGCCGATTTAAAAATGACTGGCTGGTGCAACCAGCCTCTGCCTTTTTTAGGCAAACGTGAATATCTGTTGTGTCTCTTTATGCAGCCAAGAGCATCGGTGTAAAGCAAATTGTTTTGGTTGGGTCCATGGGCGGAACAGATATCAATCACCCACTAAACAAGTTAGGAAATGGGAATATACTGGTACATAGTATATTCAAAGCTCCATTTTATTCTTCTTTATGTTCTGTCCGTGAGCATATCATCTGATCTACTGCAGTGTTCGAGAACTTAGTTTATTTTTTTCTGAACTAATTTGCAGGTATGGAAGCGCCAAGTTCAATTCCGCTCATTTTGGCACTCCTCAGCCATAAAACTCTATTGATCCATTTTGAGGAACTAGAATTGTGATGTTACTCGAATTGGACCCTGCGCAATGCACACTGCTTGTTGGCCTTCCTTTAAAGCATTTTCTTGGAACCAAGTTCAGTAATGTGTTTATGCACTAGTCTCCTGATTTATATTTCAAACCCCAATTTTCCTCTCTCTAATAATTCAGGCCAAATTGTGTACAAGAAATTGAAGGAGAGGGCAGGCCAATTTGTTGGCAGAGGGCTAGTCAGGACTGAAGAGAGCAAAGGCAAAATCGGGGGTGGTGACGATGTGTTCGTCGGAGACATTAGAGACCCGGAAAGCATTGCTTCTGCCATTGAGGGCATCGATGCGCTCATCATCCTCACCAGCGCAGTACCGAAGATGAAGCCCGGGTTTGATCCCAGCAAAGGACAGCGCCCCGAATATTACTTTGAAGAAGGGTGTTTTCCTGAGCAGGTGAATGAAAGCATTCAATGTTGCTAGCACTCTAGCTGCGCTGACTTGTGAATTCCACCAAAACTAATGTCTTGTGTATTATTTGTCACTGTTTCTAGGTGGATTGGATTGGCCAAAAGAATCAAATAGACGCTGGTAAATGTTAATTCTTGTCTTCCCTATATATTCTTTCATTGTCCAGTTGCTATGCAACTCAGAGATTGGTAATTAGTGATCGTTTTTCAAAAAAAAAAAACCTACCTTGTTTTATGCTATTCCGTGGTACCGCCGATTTAAAAATGACTGGCTGGTGCAACCAGCCTCTGCCTTTTTTAGGCAAACGTGAATATCTGTTGTGTCTCTTTATGCAGCCAAGAGCATCGGTGTAAAGCAAATTGTTTTGGTTGGGTCCATGGGCGGAACAGATATCAATCACCCACTAAACAAGTTAGGAAATGGGGATATACTGGTACATAGTATATTCAAATCTCCATTTTATTCTTCTTTATGTTTGCTGTCCGTGAGCATATCATCTGGTCTACTGTAGTGTTCGAGAACTTTGATTTTTCTTTTTCTAAATTAATTTGCAGGTGTGGAAGCGCAAAGCGGAACAGTATCTAGCGGACTCTGGTGTGCCATATACAATTATAAGGTACTACAAAGAGTTGTTAAGCTATAACTGTAAATATAGGTGTTGGTTATATACTCTTTTCTTTTTCATTTCTCACAGAGCTGGAGGTTTACAAGATAAAGATGGTGGCTTGCGAGAGTTGATTGTTGGGAGGGATGATGAGATACTGAAAACAGAAACAAAAACTATTGCCAGGGCAGATGTTGCAGAAGTTTGCATACAGGTAGCTTCATACAATGAAAGAAACCTTTCTGTAGAACTACTGCTCAATGCATTTTTTGCAGAACCAAAAAGCAAAGTTTGTATGCAGAGTCCACCTATATAGTGCATTCCATCTGTTTCAATCTTTCTGTAGAAAAGCTCTTGTAGCAAGTGCTTATTGTATTGTTCACCCCATATATGTGGCTTTCCTATGTAGGCCTTGCTATTCGAGGAGGCAAAGTTTAAGGCATTTGATCTGGCATCAAAACCTGAAGATGAAGGGACACCAACTAAAGATTTTAGGGCTCTTTTTGCACAAGTTAGCAGTCGCTTTTAAGAAGATGAGGTCAGTCTGGCAGCAAAAAACAGAGCCGTTTAGTGATATGAAATGTCTATTGAGTAAGGTTAGATTCATTTTCTACTTAACTGATAAATATCACCTTAGTTCCATGTGGCATCGCTCTTCCATTATGATTTTTTTTGCCTTCACTTCCATATATAATAAGCAGTTGAGTCTGTGATATTTCTGTTACCATTGAGGATTTCATAAGCGTGGTTAGGGCATGATGTTTCTGTGTTCGAAATTTAAAAAGCATTGCATTGATGCGTAGCGTTACTATTAATCAGCCACCATATATAATCTTCCAGGCAAGAGTTGGCTAGCATATCCGGCTTTTGGTTTTCTAGAATGACCTTCTTAAGAAATCCATAACGAGAAATCCACATAAAACTGCAATGGACTCATTTATAGGGGTCTGCTGGGCTTGCTCTTATCCCAGAATTCCGTACCCTCGTAATTGAAGCTATGAAGGGATAAATTTTCCATGTAGATCTGGCTCGAACTGATTCAGCAAATCAAGGCCCTTCATATATGTATGCCAAAATGGAGTAAAATAAATTATTTGTATTACATTCAGACAGAGAACCTTGAGAATAGGAAGGGCAAGCCCCAATATAGAGATATAACATTGTAGTTGTCTTCAACATTTCTAATGCAAATCAAACAAGCTTTAATGGTCCGAATTGCACAACCATTGACCAAACGTTACTGGTATGGCATTTTATTTGGGTTTCATACGATCGTATCTATAAAATGGATGGGTTTTACTATGGCTTGCCTAATCCTATCGGCTATCACAACCGTCCTCCTTTACCCGGACATGGGATTGGCTATGTTTATATTTAGACAAAGCCTTACCCCACTTTTATTGAAAGCAAGACAGTTTTACAAAGTCTTATAAAGTTGGGACTCCAGTGAATGTTATCAAGCTCTTTTTCCCCCCTTCTTTTTGTTTCTCATCTGCACATTTTTTTACGGTTTTTTATTATTGATAAATCATAGAAGAGTTCTGTATCCAAAACAAGAAAGAATTATCAAACTCAAAACACAACTTAAGCTAGACTAAACCTATAAACACGTTATAGCTCCATGACATCAGTTAAGTTGTTCACCGATGGATGGAAGTCCTTTACCATCGCAGCACCATTGTTGCAACGCATTGCACTTTCGTTTGTTGACCGGTTTCAGCAACCAACTATGTTTTATTAATTCGGTACTCTAGCAAGTATGAGTGCATTTTTAATAATTAGGCAACAGGTAATTGCTTTTCATGTATTTTTGACAAAAAGTTTTAGAAGTTATATTTTCTGTTTATCATGTAGTCTTGATAAATCTCTGGTCGTAGCGAATTTACCTAACAAACAGTAGCATGCTGGGAACAAATTTAGTATATACACATTGTCCCTTTTCAAGTCTCATGGACGCTTTGTATAATATGCCATTCATATTAATTGGATAAGTAATGTAGAGGATAAACAACATTATTATATGATCTTAAAAGATTGTTCACCAACTCCCTTTCAAAAAAGATTATTCACCAAGATAAGTAATTTTGTAGTACTCAAAGCCATTCTTTGAAGATTGCATGACTTGCTTGGAGGGTTCAAATCGTATAAGCTTCTCACTGCATTATTATTAGTATAACTTGAAGAAAAACATCTGCTTTGATATTGCTAATGTCTGATTTTTAGGATGTCCACGAAGACAATGCATGCATTATCCTCCCTTTCCAACCCTGTACCAGCCAGCCAGTGTCTTCGGCAATGACAAAGTCGTCATGATAAAGCTTTTTTCCATTTATTGATCGCTGTAGGATTTCTTGATTAATAGGAAGTTGCTTGAACCCGGCCTTGAGGCTTCGCACTTGCCACTGCTTGTAACTCTCTGGCCTCTCAATCCTTTCTGCACCTTCACATGCGATAACATTTAGCGTATCCACCCCAAGAAGGTACTTTTCTATAAGTATCCTTGCTTCATGACTTGGAGCAACAGTTGCATTGAGCATGTCATACAACGAAGAGTAATGGAACAAAACCTCTCTGAATCTTGGCATGAAAAATGTGGAGCTATACAATCCATTCACAACACCAAGAATGAGAACCTCTGGCTTGATCCTTTTCATGATACGCAGAAACCTATCCCGTGCACTATCTATGTCTTCTGTTTCATCACCAAGATTTTTCATATCTGACAAGCAGTTGATTATGAGCACCTCTCCCATGTCAATTTTGAGATTCTCAATGTTTATATTTTCCCATCGCGAGGCAATTCCTTGATACTGGAAAGGTACGTCGAACATTTGTGCATACTCAGCCAACCGCTTTCCTGTCTCCTCAATAATTTTGCAGGGGCGAAAACCTGGCTGGGGTACATCTATACCCGTGATACGAAGCTTTGGGGGCCCACCTTTTCTCCGTGCGAGGCGTTGGATTAATGATGGCCACTGAAAGCCGAATACAATCCCAAAATCAATGATATGCACCCTTGGTCTTCCCTCTAATACATCAGCAATGGTTTGGTTGGAGAAGTAGTATGCTACCATCGTGAAAGGGCATGCTGCAATGAAAAGACGATAGGCCTTTAGCATGTCTCTGGCACTTGTTCGTTTCCTTATGAGCTTTTCATATATTTGATTCCCGGTCCCAGCCAAGCGCGCCTCAAGACCATCTGCTAAATAAACTGCCAGCCTTTGAGAACCATCTCCATATGGTGAAGAGTGATGCCTTATCTTCTTCAGTAGCTTACTGGCAAATGGATGATTGTTAAATGCTAGTGCTTGGGCGCATTGGATGAGAAGAGCCCTCAGATCAATTGCCTCAATCTGTTGTTTATTACCTCTTGACTTCTCTTGGCCTTGACCGTATCCTCCGCACTGATTCTGTGAATTTTCGTTTTCTTCTTTTGCCATCATTTCTCTAAGGCTCTCAATGTCACGATGGAGATGCGCATTGCAGAGCAGAACACTGTCAAATGTTTCATCCCGGATCGTTTCATTAGTTGAAATTGCTAAATTCTTACTATTCCTTGCTTCCGACAACTCCAAATCCAAGCAAGGATGCTTCTTTGTTTTTTCTGCATTCTTACTCTTTTGTCCAACTTTTCCCTCTGTCACTTGTTTGGAAACAAGAAGTCCATTGCTATCCAGATCAACCTTCAATGATTCAATACTGGGAATAAACTTATTTGCTTCCTCAACACCTCTCCTAAATTGCAAAGACAAACGGTCAAGTTCAGAAGCCCAGTCAGTAGTTATCAAGTGCATACCCTGTGGCCTGCGAAGATCACTGGTAAAACTACTGCATGGCAAATCAGGAAAATTGGTGCTACTGGTGATACTATCATGGGTACAACCTAATTGACTGTCACTACTGATCAGTGTCTCATTAGGTGAAGATGGATATGTCTGTCCAAGAATATCGTAGAAGGGTTTCTCTGTCGCCTGAAGTGCATCATATCTTTGGTATAATCTGTCTCTCTCATCAGTATCCTCCTCCATTAATATTCGGTTTATGTAGTCAAGAGTTATATTAGAGTTGATGTCTCCATACTCGGGGCTGTCCATTGCGCTAGAGTATTGGATCTAGCTTTTGTCTGGCTGTTTATGATTTTAATAAAAGATAGGCCCGTGTCCAACCTTTCGTAAGTGTTTCCTGACCATGCATAGGGGAATTTTCTTTATAAACTCAGTTACTAGAAATGTACCTATCTGAATTCTTAGCTCCACAACCAAAAGTCCCGTGTAGCATCTACAATAAAGAAAAGAACGTGTGAGGACACTGTGCTTCTGCGAACAGAACAGAATCGAACACTCTTTTTGTTCATTAGCTAGCTCCAAAATGTTTTGTTTCCTGTAGGAATTTGATTAAAAATAGCAAACATATTTGACATAAAAATACCAAAATAGCTTGGTCCTCTGAACTCTGCAGGAGCACCTTCTTTCGGGGAAAAAAATGGCGATGTATCAAGAATATAGGAATTGGAGTGTTTAAGATGCAAATAAATACAAAATTCAAAAGACAATTGCAACAACACTGCTATTCGGTAGCTGTGAGTACATAGTGAAATTACACGAATAAGTACCTGAGTAGCTTTCTTCAAAGCCTCTGAAGTCTGAACCCCAGAAAATGCTAGAGGAAGGTCAACCATGAGCATGGTTTACAGGCATGGAGAGTATTGGTCACTATCTTGTTCTTGTAGAAGGGTTGGGGTACTTCTAATTCTCAGGTCGAGCTTTCCTTGTTGATGTGATTGGGAAATTATTTATTGCTTCTCTTGGACTTAGCCTCCTCTTTCTCAGCATCTTTCTGCTTTATGGAAGGG
This sequence comes from Eragrostis tef, assembly GCA_000970635.1. Taxonomy (NCBI): domain Eukaryota; kingdom Viridiplantae; phylum Streptophyta; class Magnoliopsida; order Poales; family Poaceae; genus Eragrostis; species Eragrostis tef. The sequence continues at coordinate 54,626 of LAPY01001628.1, forward strand.
TTTAAGTTCTTGTAACTTTCGTCATGGCTTATTTCTGTGGAAGGTACGATTGTGACATGAAGGTAACACAATAGTGTTCCAAATGCCTTCGTGGTAAACATTTCGTGACAAACAAGGCCAAGGCGATATTGTTATTCAGCCAGACTAGGCTATTTGGTTTGGAATTTTCGCAGATGCCTCAGAATGTGCCCATAGAGAAAACTCTCATAGAAAGTTTTTCGTTGCAGTTGGAAGTGATAATTAAAAGGAATAAAATAGTTATTGTATATGTGTGTATGACCCCTGTGCAGTCCCTGCTAATCCGGCATGAAATTACATTAAAACAACAACAAATAAGCATTTTAGTCCTAAGAAATTTGGGGTATGCTACAGATGAAACCCGAAGAATCAATGGCAAGGAAGCAAAAGAGGGTAACATTAGTTGAAAAAGTGAAAAAGAAAAACAAATTAAAGTAAAAAAAAAACCTATAATTGTAGTAATAAATGTCATAGGGCAAATCCTGCATGAAATTAGTTGCCAACAAAAGATAAATAATATCTTCTGACTCTAAACAGTTACGAGAATGTGGATCAGTTGACCAATGTCTTATATAAATTATGCCATGAAGAATTTAATTTGCTAACAGGACAGTGGAACAATTGCACATCAAGGACATCACACTAGTAATTTCCCACTTATATATATACAATTCCAGCTATTGATTTTCATGCATTTTTTGCCGTATCATTTACTGGCATTTATGACTTCTTTTATTCCTTTAACGCATGCTATTTTTTACACATTATTTATCTATACAGTTCAGCTGTGTTACTGAGTTGTTAATCATCTTGTCAGCTTGCAGTGCAGGGCTGTTCACAGCTAAAAGGGCCCCTTGCTGTGGCTTCTGATAGAATTAAACAGTACGGTGGTTCTGAACAGCTGTAAAGAACTTTCCCTTTCTATGTTCCGGTTAAAAAGAAAAAAGTCGTACAACACTGTTGTTTTATCATTTTCTTGGTAAAAATATTTGCTTATGCCACTATTCTGAAAGTAGGAAGTACGATAAATGCATTTGAACCCTGTTTAGATTTAGTACCATTACCATTTTACAATTATAGACGACATTTCATCTGACAGGTAGACAGTGAAATAGTTACCTTGCCATTAAGTAGTGTTGAGAAATGTTATCTCTTGTGATGTAATGTCCAAAATAGGAATGTCAGATTCATTCATAGACTAGCTTTATAAAACAGTTTGTTAAGAACATATAAGTATTTTGAGGGAACAAGTGTCATTACAACTCGAATTGACTCCCAAATAACTGTGCCCATCGTACTGGTTTGTATATGATTACTGAGGAATCCATGAAGAGAGTGCATGCAGTATCCTCCCCTTCCATCCTTGTAGCAACCAGCCATTATCTTCGTTGATGATGAAGTCTTCATGATAAAGCTCCTCCTTGCCTTCTGTTGATCTCTTCAGGATTGCTTGATTAACAGGAAGTTGTTTGAGGCCTGCCTTTAGGCATCTCATTCTCCACTGTTTGTAACTCTCAGGCCTCTCAGTCCTCTCTGCTCCTTCACATGCTACAACATTAAGCACGTCGGCCCCAAAGACCCTCTCTATCAGTATTCTTGCTTCATGATTCCTTGCAACAGTTGCATTTACCATGTCGAATAATGATGAGTAATTGAATAGAACCTCTTTGAATCGTGGCAGGAAGAAGGGGGAGCTATACGACCCATTCATGATACCAATTATGAGAACCTCTGGGTTCATCTTCCTCATATCACGCAGCACTCTATCCCTTGCGCTTTCCATGTCTTCTGCTTCATTACCAAGATTTTGCATTCGGTGCAAGCAGTTGATTATGAGCACCTCATCCTTGTCTAGTTTGATATCCTCGATGCAGATGTTTTCCCATCGTGAGGCAATGCCTTGATACTGAAAAGGTACATTGAACATTTTTGCATACTCAGCCAACCGCTTTCCTGTTTCCTCAATCTTTTTACCAGGGCGAAAGCCTGTCTCTGGTACATCTATTCCTGTGATTCGAAGCTTAGGGGGGCCACCGTCAAGCTTTGCAAAGCGCTGGATTAGTGACGGCCATTGAAAGCCGAACATGATGCCAAAATCAATTATATGCAACCTTGGACGTCCCTCTAATACGTCAACAATAGTTTGATTGGAGAAGTAGTACGCTATCCTTAAAAAAGGGCATGCTGCAATGAAAAGGCTATATGCCTTTAGCATGTCTCTGGCACTTGTTCGTGTTCCCATCAGCCTTTTACACATCTGACTCCCGGTCCCAGCCAAGCGCGCCTCAAGACCATCTGCAAAGTAAGCTGCCAGCCTCTGAGAACCATCTCCAGAAGGGCAGGAGTGATTCCGTATCTTCTTCAGGAGCTGACTTGCGAATGGACAATCGTTGGATGCTATGGCTTGTGCGCACTGTATGAGAAGAGCCCTCAGATCAACCGCCTCCTTCTGTTGCTTGTCTTGCCCCTGGTTATATCCTTTGCTTTGATTGTGTGGTTCTTTTGTCTTCATTTTTCTAAGGTGAGAAATTTCACGACGTAACTGCCAATCACAGAGCAGAACACGATCAAACGTTTCATCCCGGATTGTTTCGCATGTGGAGATTGCCGACTGCTTACTCGTCCTCCCTTCTAACAACTCCAGATCCACATTTGGATGGCTCCTTATTCTGTTTATATGCTTGCTCTGTTGTCCAATTGTTACCCCTGTCATTTTTTTGGAAGCAAAAAGGTCATTGCTTTCAATGTCAATCATCAACTTCTGAACACTCGGAACAAGCTTCTTTGCTTCCTCAGCTCCTCTATTAAATTGGAAAATCGCATTGTCCAGTTCAGAAGCCCAATAAGTGTCTATCACTTGTGTAACATTTGGTCCACAACTATCACTGATAATGCTACCGCTGCATGACTGGTCTCGATAGTAATTGTTAATACAACTGGGGAAATTTGTTTGACTCTCACTACTTATCAAAGTGTCTCTAGATGAAGATGGATATGCCTGTCCAAGAATATCATAGAAGGGCTTCTCCATGGCCTGAAGTGCATCATGCTGTTGGTGTATGCTGACCTTTTCGTTCGTACCATCTTCCATTAATATTTGGTTTATATAGTCGAGAGTTACGTTTGAATTGATCTCAAAGTACTCAGAACTATCCATATCTTCTTTCGAAACTTACTACAGTAAGATACTAAATGCACCTTGGATTTCACAACCAACAAATTTGGATGGTTTCTGCAATGGAAAAGGGATAAAATACATGAAGCATGCTGCTGTTTTTGTTCTGTAAATACAAATACCAAAACATAAATGAAGTCTCTGCTTGATCATTAGCTAGTTTCAATGTAATTACTTTTGAGAAACAATTCCAAAAGAAAGTGTGAAAATTTCCCCCTGATGTAATTATCCTAAAGGTCCCAGAAAGCTGTCCATAGCGTTTGCCAGATTAATGAGCAAAAAAAAACTTTAGCATAAAATAAATACAGTACTTCTGAGAGGCAGTTTTACTGTTTGTTGTAGCAATCATGATATTGACCTAATATTGATGTTAGTATTTACTGCTTACTTGCCATGTAAAGTCATACCTCTTAAACCAATGACCTCAACCCTCTGGAAGATTGCCTACTGTCAAGAAAAGTTAATATGTCAGGAACATGTGATTGGAAAGACAAAGCTGTGTAACCTAAATGTGAAACAGACTATACCCAAACATGCAAGTTGAATATACACCATAGTCAGTTGTTGAGAATTGCAAGTTGAACTTGCTAAGTAACGCACCTGATTAGCTCTCAGTCTCTGAGCCCAAGGAGATAGGGAGGTCAAAAACCATGAACTCTTTTTCCAGGCAAAGAGTTAGTGGTAATGGTCTGGTCATTATAAAGGGGCAGGGTTAACTTGTTGTGCTGCACTTGGATGTTGTTTGTATTAATTGTTTCCCAATGTCTTTCTGATTTATGAAATGGTTTCATTTCTTGTAACCTTCTTCTTAGCTTCTTCTGATTAATGGAAGCTGTGATTGTGACATGATGGTAATAGAGTGTGTTCCAAATGGCTTATTGGCAAACATTTGTTTCTTTTTGTCACAAACTAGGTGTCATTGTTATTCAGGCGGACCAAACTATTTGACTCCTTACTCAGGGGGCCCAGAGTGTGACCATAGTGAGAGATGTTATATTAAATATTTTCAAAGATTGGGAATCATTCTTTTTTAAAGAAATATAAATTATGGTATCATTCAAGATCCAAGAAGGTAGAAAAGTAGCATATCTGAACTAGTGTCATCTCAAAAACATGAAATTCATGGGATGGAAGCTATGGCAGGAGCACTGCCAATACATTAAGGGAGGGTGCCCCTGTGTCAAGCGGCACTTGAACTGGATGGACACAGACGCAGTGAGCGTTCTTGCCGACTGGGTTATCACCCAGTTCTCTTTTTATTTTTTCTCATTTTTTATATTAAATAAAATATCTCCAGGCATTGTTCTGGATAAGTGCCTTTCTAATGGGACATCTGAAGAGTAACCTTGTTTGGGTTCAAAGTAACATCTCCTAATCAAAGACTACTTATCCTTCTGAACCTTCATGTTACTAATTTTGGAGGTAGATGCGCAATTCAACTTTTCAGCAAAATACAATATGTATAAAGTGTTATTTCTGGTATTTTCATGCCCAGGATATAACAGTGAGTGAGAACCCACACATTAAGTTCACTCATAGATGACAACACCTAGGAATATGCACTAGATCTTAAGAAACAAAGTACATCCAGCTTCTTCCATCTATTTTCTAATTTTCTTTGTTTGTAGGCCAGTTACACAAAATCAGAAGAATGTTGAGTTCCAACATTAAAATGACATGTCATCTCTATGCTCACCCGGCAGAAGTAACCTTGTAGTCTTCAGTAGTATTTAGTTGTGTTCAGGATGGCATAACAAGATACAGAGGTCTGAAGTTGCCGAAAAACTTCCGAGCATGCATATGAAGAACTGTTTGAACCTTACAGATCAGCATATGATGCATTAGGCTTCCATTTAGACATTGCATGAATCACTCTCCCTTTCCACCCTTGTAGCAGCCAGCCGCTGTCGTCATCAGCAACAAAGTCTTCATGATACATCTCTTTCTTCATATGAAGTATTGAATTGAAAACAGCAGGATCAACAGGAAGCTGCTCAAACCCAGCTTTGACACACCTTACTTGCCACTGTTTGTAAGTTTCTGGCCTCTCTGTCCTTTCTGCACCCTCACATGCTATGATGTTAAGTGCATCACGTGCAAATTTTCCCCTCTCAAGCATCTTTCTTGCCTCGTCATCCCGTGGAACATTTGCGTCAAGCATGTCAAATATTGAAGAGTAATGGAACATAACCTCTTTGAAACGTGTTATGAAGAAGGGAGAACTATATGATCCATTCACAATGCCGAGGATAAACACACTTGGGTTCATCCTCCTCATAATTTTCAGCACCCTATCCCTTGCACTATTCATGGCTACGGTCTCATCTCCAAGATTCTCCATCCGGTCCATACAGTTGATTATGAGCACTTCATCCTCCTCAATGTTGAGATCTTCAATCTGAATGGTTTCAAATCGTGAAGAAATACCCTGATACTCAAAAGGCACCTCAAACATCTTTGCATAATCAGCCAACCGCTTGCCTGCCTCCTCGATGATTTCTAACGGTCGAAAACCTGGCCGGGGCACGTCTATGCCTGTAATCCGAAGCTTCTTTGGTACTCCTAGCTCGGCAAACTGCTGAATCAACGATGGCCACTGAAAGCCAAAGCAAATACCAAAATCCACAATGTGCACCCTTGGTTTCCCCTTTGAGGCTTCAATAATAGTTTGGTTGGCGAAGACGTGTGATGCTCTGTAGAAAGGGCAAGCTGCGAGGTAAAGCTTGTAGGTCTTTAACACAGCTTCATCACTTACTCGCTTTGCCATGAGCTTGTAATAGACACGACTCCCTATCCCAGCTAGACGTGCCTCAAGGCCATCCACCAAGTAAAATGCCAACCTCTGAGTAGAATCTCCATCTGCCGAAGAGTGTTGTCTTATCTTCCTGACAAGTTCACTGGCCAACTGACGATCATCTGCTGCTACAGCTTGTGCACAGTGGATGAGGAGACTCCTGAGATCGACCACCTCTTTGTTCAGTTGCTTCTTACCCCGCAACCTCTGTTGAGCATGTCCTTTGCCTTGACCTTTTGGTGAATTCACGCTTGCCATCATTTCACGCAGATTTATTATTTCTTTGAAACCCTCTAGATCATAGCAAAGCAGAATTCTGTCAAATGTTTCGTTTCTGATTACTTCGCAAAAAGTTATGGCACTGCTCCTTCCTCCCAAGTCATTCAAGTCTCTGATGTAAGGATTGTTCCTATGGTCTGTGACCCTGAAGAGTGCAAATCTGTTCTTCTCTCCTACTTTTGCCTTTGTAGTCAGTCTGCAAATGGAAAGCCTGTCGCGGTCCAAATAGATCACCAGCTTATCGAACCCCTTTGCCTCCTCAACACCTCTTTTCAATTGCAAGGCAGAGAAGCCAAATCCGGAGGGCCTTCCTGTGCTTACCAAAGGCTGATATGGCAGAAAAGGACTGTATGGATTCAATGGGGTTGATAAAGGCTGTGATATGCTGGAATTGTCATTACAGGGACTAGTTCTGCGAAGCCTTTTGTAGTAAGTGTTTTCATAATTGCTATCTGCTTCCTTGTTTCTATGGAGAGGTAGCCAGTTGAGTGACGACGGCTGTGCCTGGGCAAGAATATCATAAAAGGGCTTTTCAGCAGCCTGAAGGGCGTCTTCCCCTTGGTGCAAACCGATCCTCTCATCAATGTCCTCCATCAGCATCTTGCTTATGTAGTGCAGAGCATTGTTTGATCCGATTCTTTGGTGGTCTGGACTAACTGCTGCAGCAACCTGAAGTTGGTTTTGTCCGACATTGCTACTGACATTATACAGTCCAGGGATGGTGAACGCACTGGACGATTGTGTGTTTGATGCATTTGATGGTGGTGGACAGGACTGGGGATTTGACAGTATGTAGTTATACATTGTGAGTTCCTTCTGTGAAGAAGAGGAAGAGCCACCGTATGGTTGTCCTGCTGTTCCAGGGGTATAAAGATCATCAAAAAGAGGGTCAATCACCATCGAGTATTCACCACACTGAGAGAATTTGCTTTTGGAAACTGAATATAGAGATGATTCTTCTGAGCCCACGACAAATGTTCGGCTTCTTGTCTGCAGTAGGAAAGAGGACAACTAGTTTGTGAGACTTAATTTTCTGCGGAGAAAACAAGAAAGATTTTATACTGATTAATGAACTAGAGTTGTTAAAAAATATTTAAGGAAACAAAATTTATACTAATATTCATTCGGATCAACTAGCCTTTTACCACCTCACTGGCAATGCCGTGAAATGCATGTTTTCAGTTAGGTGAGGGGATGGTGCTTAGGGGTCACATTTGTGTCAATAGTGTTGTTATGAGTGGTATTGATGTTATATCATATTAGGAAAGGACAGAATGAATGGAGCCAATAGTTGCAGGCGATCGAATGGATATTACTGACCTATGTACGCTACCATGGGTGAATGCAGAAAAGAAAGCAACTTGTGCTTCCGCTACTTGTGATCACTCTGTATTCGAATGGATATTAATCAATCTGGTTCAAAGTCATGTGCTTGACATCAATAACTGAATAGCTCAAGGACTTCAAATCCTCGTGCTTGCAAACCATAAGTTTTTCTATAATGAATTTCTTATGTGGTGAAATCGATCGAATGTTCCTTGTAACACCTGGTGACTATGTCAATGGGCCGGTAGGGTAACACCTGGTGACTATGCTAATGGGCCGCTGCGTGAACCAAGTCCCGGCCCAGAACCAAAGCGAGCAACAGCTGTGTACAAAAGGAACAGGCAAGAGCAGCGTGGAGGACAGATCAGAAAAATATTCAGAATCGGGTTATCCCCTTCCTCGGTCGTCTTCCGCGAGGAGTTTTGCTAATGTGTGATTGAACATAGAGGAGTTTTGCTGATCAGTGTTGCTTATCTACTTTTGCTGATCTGAGAGCAAACAGTCAACTGTCACGACCCGTAGCCGCCGGCGAGCTAGGCCGAGACGTGAGCACGTGTACAGGGCGTCGCCGTCGAGCTAGGCGGACGATCAGCTGCTGGAAGCTCTCCTCCGCGAGGAAGACGACCGAGGAAGGGGATAACCCGATTCTGAATATTTTTCTGATCTGTCCTCCACGCTGCTCTTGCCTGTTCCTTTTGTACACAGCTGTTGCTCGCTTTGGTTCTGGGCCGGGACTTGGTTCACCCAGCGGCCCATTAGCATAGTCACCAGGTGTTACCCTACCGGCCCATTGACATAGTCACCAGGTATTACATTCCTTTACCCAAGAAAAAGTATTCCTATTTTCTGTGTCCAATCGCGGATCCCAGAGCGTTTCCCACTAGGCTACAAACTTACTCGCCTAATTAGTCCTAGGTATAAAACTTATATTTAATAACCAAAGACTCATTTACAACATTTCCTGCAGTAATCCTAATTCTTTTTCTTATATTGCAGGATGCCTTGGATGCCCAATATTGGACATGACATTAAATACATGACGAGCAAGCATTGAAGCACGTACCTATATGAATCAGCAACACCACCAATGTCCAGCTCCCTGAGCAGGTGGTACGAGAAGATGGCATGCCGTTCTTTGTAGGCAGTCAGGATTATATAGAGATAGTGACCGTTCAGGTTAAAGATGTCCCGTGGTGTTGTCACACTGATCAGTAAGGCTGTGGTGTCGATGGACACAAACCAATTTTTTTGATCTCTTGCCGTATTTGCTTGTCCTTTTTGAATCTTTCTTCACAATCAAGGTCGGGCATGGCGATGGTGACATTGACGATGGAGACAGAATACCACATATTATCGCCACCCCTCTGCGTAAAAAGCTATGCAGAAACTCTTATTCTCTATTTAATTGAGCTGTTCAAACTGCAGTTTGGATGATCGATAAGGGGTAACGGATGGTGGAAAGAGCGAGATCACTCTGTCAGCTGCTTAAAAACCAGTGGTCCTGCAGGAGTTGGCAAAAGATCATCTGCCCAGCTAGTGTGAACAATTTGGTGGATTTAGATCCTGAGCATTAACAAATTAATGCACAGAAAACTTGTTAACCCTACACGATAAGTTATTGCTCACTCCAATAACAACAATAAGCCTTTCGTGACACTAGGGAATATGAAGGGTGACAATGGTCAAAGGCTTCAGAAATGATACCACTTCAATTTCTGTGTGCGGTAGATTGTATGTAATGGATGCCAGTTGCACATACTACTTTATGCGAGATATCCAGGTTTCGACGTTTTGCCAACTTGTCCCATCTGTAGCAAACTACAAGATCGATAGCATAAAATAAATTAGAAGCTGCCGCAACAATCTGCGTATATGCATAACCGGGAAGAGATGAGATCCATTTTTAACCTGTTGGTGAAAACAAGAATGGTACAGCTAATGTTGTCAAATGGAGAAACAATAGAAGATATAGGTTGTATAGGTTTAACCAACCAAAGAAGACTGTCTTCCTTTTCTTTCAAGTTTCAAATAGCGAATCAGCAGTCAATCAATGTTGCTAAAATCAATGGTCCACAACATTTCTGGAAATGCTATGGAAGCAAAGCATAAATGGATAGAAAAGCTGTTGAAAATCGCACAGCTTTAAGTCCGTAATATCACCAGAGTTAAACTGCTACAAATTGCTCTGCAGCTTCTTCCTCCAGGTTGTTGCAGCCATGTGAACCTGCAACACAGTAGATATAAGACGGTACAGGTATGATTCACCTGGGTAGGATGTCCAACAAATCACATCAAAAGATGTGTTAAAAAGCTTCAGCAAATTGTTTGGGAGTGAATACTGTTTGGCAGAACAACATTGTAAAATGTACTAATTCAGTGATCACAGTTTCCCTCTGATTGAACATCCCATAAACAATGCTTATCTACTTCACACTGAGTTACCCATACATCAAAATTACACCAGGGTTGAGAAACAACATTACAACCTGAAGATACAATGCTCAGTCTGAAAGGCTAGTTAATCTATCTCTTCTGACATGGTGAGCAAATGATCCATGGTATGTTCAACAAAGGAGCTTCTCAAAAGTGAGCCAAACTGTATACAAGAGTCCATGAAAGCTGCAAGCAACAAGTATACTAAGATAACCTTTTGATGCAAAGAACCATATTAATTCTTCTGAAACAGACTAATTAATTACCAGGAAAAGGGTGAAGGAAGCAAACAGTCCCTCCTGAAGTAGTGCCCCATGGCCTCCATATTCTTCCTCGTCAATCTTCAACACGTATGTGTAGTACCAATAAACAATGCCAGTAGAAATAGCTAGAAATCTGTAAAAGGCAGCAAATGTCAGTGAAGGGCCATATTAAAAAGCTCATATACTGAAATTGAATAAAGATATGTACCAAATTCATTGTATATCTGTTCAGTATGATAACTAGATTTAGATCATAGAAACTCAAGGTGAAAATTGAGTTCCATAATGATTAAAGGTAATTGACTATTGCTCTATTCTGTGTCTTTTCTAGTTGGTAAAGCCATATTTAAACGTACTGCACAGCCACCTCTAATCAGGCATCTAGAAAGCACAATAACAAGATACCCGTCATTATTATGAACCAAAACAAGGTCCAACCAAAGGTGCTGTGGCAACAGTTGTTTAGTCGTACCATTTAGCAATTTACACTTGATGGTGTCAGATAACCAAAATCCTCCATTCTACAGAGGTAACTGGCGAATTCTGCTAGTGTCCAGTTGACCAGATCCAACACAAGGAAGCTATTGACAATAGTTTGGACCGCCTGTGCGACCACCAAGACAGGTGAAATCATTCCTCAGTGAACCAATAAAATTGAGAAATTGATCATTATCCCGAGTTCCAATATACCAGCCTCTCCGTTTTTTTAACATTGGTTGTTCCCAATTGCAGGCCCTTGAGATTATAAAGCTTAATAATTGCAGACCACCAGAACGAAAGGGAAGGTGTACCCTAATTACTTACTGAATACAAAGATCTATTTTCAGTTTATCAGTGCAATTTTTAGCTCAATTGCTCTAGAGTTCGACCTGCACGTGGGCTGGTAGTAGTATCTTTCTTCAGTGCTAGACATCCGGTTACTGAAGATGCATCAGATTATACTAGATAGGGGAGCTCTAAAAGATGGGTGGGGAGCTGGGGGTACTCACAGCGCGATCCAGACGGCGCCGACGAGGGGGACGGCGCCCCAGAGCAGGCCGCAGATGAGCCCCAGCGCCTGGCGGATCCAGTGCACCGCGTCCAGCAGTTGGTCCTTGCAAAGCCAAGGCAAGCCAGATAAGAACTTCAGCAGCAGCAACAGCAAGGAGGAGGAAGACGGAGCAGGCCCTGTGCGTACCTTGTCCCAGGAGGCCTCCGGGTCGAGGTACCTGGCGAGCTTGGAGGGCAGCGCGTGGCCGCCGTTCTGCTGCTGCTGCGCCTGCGCGCGAGACTGCTTCGTCGACGACGACCTCGCCTTCGCCATCGGTGGCTCACTGGATCAACGGGCGGGATCCTCGAGGTTGGATGGCGGCGCACGGGCGGAAGTCGAGGTGGACGCCGTCCTTTTTACGTCTGGACCCCCGAGAGTTCTGGCATCGCATTATTAGACCCCTTTTAGCGACGACCTGATCTGATCATTCATCTAAATCATTCACAACGTCAACGTCATAATTAAGGTGGAAAAACAGTACAAAAACTTGAATTTCATAGTTTCGGAATGCGAAACAAGTTTTCTATCTGTTCCGTTTCACAGTCGTACGTGTAATCTTAAGAAACAGTACCGTCAATCTATCCCCAGAGGAGCAAACCAAAAGGGTTAACACAAGGCTCAAAGGCGAACACAACCTTACATTGCAACACTTTCATTCCATACATACAGAACAACACACGATGTATCACGGCACTATTATACTATACAGAAGACTAAAGCTAACCATGGGTGTTCACTAAAGCTAACCATCGTCACGACCGGAGGAAAATCAACATTGTCACTTTCTCTTGCTTGTGGTTCCACCCTATATATCAATCATGAGCCTTAACCTGCAAAAACGTGAAATTGATTAGTAATTTCCTTCTCACGCTGAAGCAATCAGGTATCGTGAATAGAATGCAAGAAAGGGGCTGGGCTGCGCTCCAGCATAATGTCGAAAAAAGAGTTTTCTTTCATCAAGGCACCAATCACACTTTGGCTTTGCTACAGATAGTCTAGCTGGTAATGTGTACAGATAATATGAGACATTTACTAACCTTAAGGCGTGGAGAGCGACGAACAATATCAGGAGATAGAAGCGTGTCTCTTCTCTTGGCAGGAAGCCTCTTGTTCATGCTTCGAGAATTACTTCTATTACGAGCATTTTCGCTTCTGCTGTTAACTGACGTCGTCATGGGAGGTGAAAATGGCACTGAGGAAACATCTGAGCGAGGAACTAAGCTTAAAGGAAGGTCTCCTGAGGAACAATAAGAATTAACAGGTGGCTCGGTGGAAACACAAAATCTTATATACACAAAAACCAAGACCTGATTTCCAAATTTCAGAGTGGAAATCATGCGATGTGTTTTTTATAACAGTTAACATATACTTTCACTTCGAAACAAAAATTGCATAATCTTCCAACCCATAGAACCTCTCAATTGACAATGTACATTTAAGTGCGTTTCTCAGCATGCACATGAAAAAGAAAAGATGTATTTGAGGCATATTCACAGGTCTTTTGGGGGGCAAAACAGGCATGCTATTTGTAACCTCATTGTCCCTCCGTTTTTTATTATATGACGTTGTTTACTTTTTTCTTAAACTTTGACCAACAATATATAGCTAAATAATTACTTACCTAATGTAAAATAAATATCATTGTATCTATCATCAGAAATACTATAAAATTAACTTATACATTTAGTTATTTGCACAAATATTTATAGATAAGACGAATAGTCAAAGTAACAAAAAAAGTCAAGGGTGTCATGTATTTAAAAACAGAGGGAGTATTTATCAAATATGCTTATGAATCTTAAACTTGTCAGTGTCATTTTGAGAATATGCAAAAGCGGCTACCATTCATCGAAGAAGCCTGGAATTTCTCTCTGGCGACTCTGACAAACTTGAATAGATCGCCACTGAGATTCAAATCCTTTACCATCTCCTCAAACTCTTTGATGGGTGGGTCACACTGAACTACTGCTGAGAATGAAATATAATTTTTACAGACATATTAGTAAAGAAGACATTAAAGAATTTGTTCAAATAACATAAAAAGTTTCCACTCACAGTTATAGCTGCCATTATCAAACATTATGCAAAACCAAAGTTCCTTCTCCGGACGTCGCGGGTCAATTTTGTCGAAAATAAACTTCACACCATGTTCTCCTGCTGAGAACATGATGCTTGTCAGTAAATATGGCATCAACGTCATGTATTAACCATAGGATAAATTTGATTATTACCTTCTTCTCCTGCAATAACCTGGAAGCCAAGAAACTTATTGTACCAGGAAGCAGCTTCTTTTAAGTCCTCCATTGCATCTTCATTAATCTTTGCTTCACGAGATTCAAGAGCTACGACAGCCCATATAGTATGTCAATGGCGTTGTTTTATGTACTAGTATGTTACTATGAATTATGCCCAGGATAACTGGATACGCTGCAACCCTACAACAGCCCCAAAAGTAGAAATGGAATAACATAGCAATTAGCATGTTGTTTACCTTTTAATCCATCTGATATGGCTGCAGTGCATTTGTCCCTCTCATTCCTCAGATTCATAAGTGACTTGTTGAGCTCCTCATTGGTAGCAGTGGTGCTTGAAACTGTGTCCATGGCAAGTTTTTGGTTCAATTCCTTGCGCAATTTAACTGCAAAGGGCGGAGTTTTGTTACATTAGATTTCCAGTGATAAGATAACATCATGAACCTACCAATCTTTTAAAACAAAGCTAAAATTAAAATGACGCAACTGGTGTGTCAATGAAAACAACCCGTAACACAAAGGTACACATAATAATCAGAATGACGAAAGGTGGAGCATGGGATTCTGCACTTCATGGCTTCATGCATCTTTGAGTGGGCCAGGCGTAAATTCTTAATAAGTTAGCATAACTGACGGGAAAAGAATCTGAAGTAAATTTGGTATCTGGTTGCCGTCTGAAAACTCGATCAGCGCAATGCAGTTTACTCTAGTGGTATCAAGGGCCCAATAATGTGTTAAAGAAAGGCAGGATTGCACTTACTGGAGAGCGCTTGTTGGAGCAGAGATTCGAGGTACCGGTTCTCATTCTTGAGTCCTTTGAGTTGCTCTGCACCATCGACAAACAAGAAGAAGAGCTTACCAATCCCCACTAGCCTCATTAGCGCAACTAATTTAACGAAGTGCAACATGGTAAAATTAAAACAATCGGGAGTAACACGAGAACGGAAAGTCCGGCTTTCCGTGAGATGGGACATGAAATGCATTTTGTTACGGTGGGGAGTCAGGGGAGGGAAGGGTCGTTGTACCGCGCCGCGATAGGGTTTGCTCGGCGATGGAGCGGGCGGAGGCAAGCGCGGGGTCGGATGAAGCCACCCAGTCGATCTTGGTTGCCATCCGCTGCTTGAGCGCCGTCGCCGCCGCCCTCCGCCTCGGATCCGGCGCTCCTCCCGCTGCGAGCGGAGTGGCGTGGGAGGCCATCCGCTGGCGGAGCGACGCCATCTTCTCGTCAAACGAAGCCATCCGCTTCGGCGAGCGGAACCAGCCCCTCCTCCTCTCCCTCCACCGACGTCTCTTGGCGGCTCCGGCTTCACGGCGGCGAGAGAGCTTTCCGGCGGGGGAGTTGGGTTTTTTTTTTCCTTCTTTTTTTTTTATTTTGGTTGGAGAGAGAGGGAATTCGCGGTGGTTTTGGGTTTTGGAGGAGGGAGGGACATCGGCAAGTAGGCCGTGTTGAATGGTTAGCTCACTTGATTTTGAGCCCACATAAACATGGGAGATCCCAAGTTGGGCTAACACCATGGACAAAGGCTCAGACCAGATTTTGATGGATTATAGTTGATGCGTGTGATAGAATTGGGCCCATTTTGCCACTTCAGGTGCCGTGTTCTATCAGTGAGCAAACAACAGTTGTTGAAGTAAACAGGAAGCGGATAAGATCATAGGATTACTTTTTTTTTTCGAGCAATGATAAGATAGGATCATCACAGAGAAACGACAAGAAGAAGGTGATCAAACTCAAACTATAGAATTTGTTTGCAACTAGCGAGCAGCAGCAACCAAAGAGGACCAACAAATGTGCTCGACACCACAAAAGATCTGGCCCGTGCGATGCGTCGACCCGCTGAAGGCAGAGCCACACGTTGCCGTTCGCCGTCGCATCGCCGTGGTTTGTGCCCGCCACGCAACAACCACTCACCTCGCTTGTTGTTTGCTTGCCCGTTTCGACCACGACCAGATGATGCCCGATTTGGTTGCCCTCTGCTTCCCTCGCGCCGCGCGGTGCCTGCTTCTCCGGTTCCGCCATTAGCCAGTAGCAGCGAGAGCAGTGCCGGCCAGCCGTTCGGCTCATGGCCGCCCCCGCCCCCGCCCCGGTCGCCCCCGGGAATGGACGCCTCGGCCGGCTGCGGCCGTCGGCCCGTCCTGCCTCTACGTCGGCCCAATCGAGACCGCCAGCCAGGAGAAGCTCGAGGCGCTCTACCAACAGGTGCGTGTGCCTGTGCCCCCAAAAGAAGCTTCTTTTGTACAACGGCTGCTGGCATATTGTTCTTCTCGGCTTGATTGATAGTACTTCGGTTAGCCGTCTGCATTCTACATGTGTATACTACATCTTGGTGACGTTTTCCATGGATCTTCAACCCTGTGCAGGCCAGGGATTCCTACTACAGTGGTCAGCCCTTGATCGTTGATGACATGTTTGACAAAGTCGAGGTAAATTAATTATTCAGGCTTCTCTTACAATAGCATGCTAAATTGTTGTTCAAATTGGATGTACTCAACTGATAGCTAGGTCTCCACCAATTGATATTTCAGCTATCTTTTTTTACAAAAAAAAATGGTAGTAGGTTGTGCTAAGTACTAACACATCTTCCTTTTATCCAAAAAAAAAAGCAATGAAATTCCAGGGTTAAACCCCTGTTCTGGAAAGTAAAAATAACGCTATCTTCTCACAAATCACGCACCTTTTGCAGTTGAAGCTCCGGCTCTATGGCTCCAAATCTGTTGTAAAATACCCACGTTGCAGCCTCATAAGGCAATCAACGTATGCCGATGCTGAGGTAACCTTTCGCAACAGCAGGGAACAAATGTTCCCTTATCCTACTCCCTCATAATAATGCTATTAGCTCACAGTTTTATGTTTCCTTCGACCTTTGGGTGTAGGGCAGGAGGACCAGTCAATGTTTATGGCGTTATCAAGCATCTGGATGTTGTTGCTCCTCTTTGGTAGCTCAGCCTTTCTGATACCCAGTCTATATGCCTTGACCCTTGCTTTCGGGGACACATTCGGAGCAAGGTATCTCTTGTACGGTGCCAATTCCCTTGACACGATAACAAGGGTTAATGATCTCACTTTAGTTGGATTGGGCTACATTATTGGTTACCCGATCGCATCTGCATCTGGTAAGAACAATTCTTCTTATAAGTAAAATATTTTACCTGGTGCTACCTGGATTTCTTAGTTTCCACACATGAGTAATTCTTAAACCATCTTATATTGGTGTCTTTCTCCAGTTGGTGCACTGCGAGGCTTAGTGACAAACAATTTGGTTGCACTGAAAGGCTCCTGTCCAAATTGTGGGGAGCAGGTCCGGGATCAGTTATAAATTGTAGTAATCACTTCTTAATTATTATAGTGTGAACCTGTAATCATCTCACGATCTGAGTAAGTTGAGCATTTTGCTGTCAGGTATTTGCATTTGTTAAGACAGACAAATCCATTCAAGCGCCTCATAGAGCAGAATGCCATGTCTGCGAGTGCCCATTGGAGTACCGCACTAAAGTCAAGGTATGTGAGATACATGTCATTTTCATTTTACTTTGCAGTATCAATATGTACAGTGTGTGTAAAATTTTGAAGTGGCGTGATGAGATTTTGATGGAAATGTATATTAAACAGTACAATTTTCTGTCAGGTTTGCATCAAAAGTTTCCTTTGTCTGGGTAGAAACAGTGTGAAACCTGCACCAAGTTCTTGCAGTTTAGGATCTTATTCCAGATTTCCATAGGCTTTAGGATTTGTGTAGCCCATAGAGACTTTGTGACAGTACTGAACAAATCATAATTATTTTTTTCTGTGCCATGCTCTGCAGAAATTGTTGTCAGGGCCTAGAAGAATCTGGGTCTACGGTCGGGTTTATCTGGTGAAGGCATCCTAGGAAACGGAAACAGATATAAGACTAAAAAAAAATCAAATGCAGATGTAAAAGAAAATTCAGATCACCATATGAGTGCACTCTTCTGATCGATTGCAACACCTTATTGGGCATGCAACCATTGATATTGTGTACACGTCCATTGATTGCCTGATTAATCAGGCAAATCATTGTGTAATGCAAATACTTCTGAGATTTCAGAAACTGTTGAAATCGACCCATCATCAATTGTTTATTTTTCTTATTCTTCTTTGGAACAAATCCACGAGACACTAATGAAGCCATGGCATTGTAATGCAAAGTCTGCGAGGAGTTACAATGGTTTCCTTGGTACCACGAGGGAAATTCATTGCAATGGGAAAGTCTGCTGCAAATATGGTGAATCATTTGAACAAAGGTGTGTGTGAATTATTTGTTCTGGGCAGGTCATCTGTACACAACAAACTTGTTCAGATGCAGCCGTGTTGTATGAACAGTGTATCGAATGTGCCCAAATCTGAAACATGTGCTGGTAGCTTCACTTGATCGGTGGTGGATGTTTATGTTAGTCCCATCTACTCATTTGCTTCGAGTTCCAACACTCAAGTCTTCTACAGCCAATTTTTTCATTGATAAGATGGTATAAACCAGCTTCCAGAGTTTTAAATGTAGGCTGTTGCCTTCAGCGAAAATTCACAATACTAGAACTGAATCTGTAAGCTGTACAATGCATATCTTCTAACATATACTATAAGAGTATGATTACATGCTATACTTGGCAAAGACTTGAAGCTGCAAAACTACATATAAGCATAAAAACATTCAGAACTCCGCCTCTTTACAAATCCTCTATGAACCTATATTAGGTACACCTGGAAGAAAAAAAAAACGAAAAACTCTAGCTGATGGTACACTTACTCAAACTGGCTTTGGAGAAGAAGCGGCCTTCCCTCTTGTTGAGGCTTTCAAACCATTGTTCCCTAAGCTCCGACTGCTTGGCTTCTTCTGCAGCTGAGGGTTACCTACCTCCTTGGTGTCCTGGAGCTGTTCTAACGCCTTAACCACCTCGTCCATGCTGGGCCTGAGCCTGCACTCCACGGAGAGGCATTGCATTGCCAGTGCAGCAGCCTTCTGTGCCCTAGGTAGGGAGTATTGTCCTCCCAGCCTGGGGTCCAGGATGCGGAATATGCGCCTCTTGCTTCTCAGGTATGGCCTAGCCCACTCCACCAGGTTGTGTTCCCCATTCGGGCGGTTCTTGTCCAGTGCACGGCGTCCTGACAGCATTTCTAGGAGTACTACTCCGAAGCTGTAGACGTCACTCTTGGCAGTCAGATGACCTTCACAATGCAAAACGGTATTAGTTAGTAAGCTCAGCAACTAGGCTTCTAAGATTAGCACAATGACACTCCAAAGGGAGTGGAAGAACTATAGCAGTGAAACCACCGTGTAAAGGAACTATAAAATTCCTGCTCATAACCCAATTTTATTTGGTGAAATTTCTCGACAACAGAACAATTGTTGGTGTGATCCATGGCCAACGATGCTTGATGATTTGGAAATGCAACAGCGGAACTACCT
Organism: Eragrostis tef; assembly: GCA_000970635.1. Lineage (NCBI taxonomy): Eukaryota > Viridiplantae > Streptophyta > Magnoliopsida > Poales > Poaceae > Eragrostis > Eragrostis tef. The sequence goes on from LAPY01001628.1 coordinate 73,619, forward strand.
GTCGCTAGGTATTCTGGAGCAGCGTACCCATGAGTCCCCATCACCCTAGTGGAGACATGGCTCTTGTCACCTATCGGACCATCCTTTGCCAGCCCAAAATCAGAGAGCTTTGCATTGAAATTCTGGACAAAAAAAGTAAATATTATCAGCTCAATCAACTAAGCTGTATTGCCAGTTTAAATAATCTTGAACACTGCATACCGCATCTAGAAGGATATTAGAGGTCTTGAAATCACGGTAGATGACTTTAGCCTCATCGCTGTGGAGGAACGCAAGCCCTTTAGCTGCTCCAAGGGCAATTTTCATTCGAAGGTTCCAGGACAGAGGCTGGAAATGTGAACTCCCTGCATATTGAAACATTTTAGTACCATTCCTTTAAATTTGGTAAATAAAAATCAGCAGCCTAGGACGAGCACAGGTCACGTTCTTACTCCTGAACAGATGATTCTCCAAACTCCCACGAGGCATGAACTCATAGACAAGAAGGCGTTGTTCATCTTCGAGACAGTACCCCACGAGCCTTACAAGATATGGATGTGACAGCTGTCCAAGGTAATTCACTTCAGTCTGCACAGTCAAAAGAAAAGCATGTTACAGTGAATGCCAAAATGGCATCAGATAAGTGGCATTAGCAGCCAAACAAACAAAAGTGGTTACTAACCAGCCATTCCTTGTGACCCTGGTACCCTTCCTGGTTCAGCTTCTTGACAGCAATGACCATTCCTGTACCTGGCCTAGTTGGGGCAAGCGTCTTCTCATCGATCCACCCCTTGAAGACGGACCCAAACCCGCCCTCGCCTAGCACACTGTCAGGTCTGAAGTTTCTGGTGGCAACCTTGAGCTCATTGAAGGAGAAGGCCTTGACGTTTGCTGACTCCAGAATCTCGTCCTCACTCCGTGGGGTTGGCAGCATTGACGCCGATGAGGCACGGCTGCTGAAGCCACTCAAGGCTGCCCCATTCCTACTAGCAAATTTGGAAATTGCCCCTGACCATCATCAAGAAACAATAAAGACTTTCAGAATTTTGCCCTTCTAATTAAGGCGCTCTTCTTATTCTATAACAGTATTTCATATTCATTTTGTTAACATTACCAAGGGACAAAATGTTCATGGATGAAATTAAAAAGTCATAGTTAAATCAACTTTCCTCTTTTTCCTTTTCTTCTTTAGCTTAGCCTAAGCACAACTGAACTTTCAGCATGGGATGGACAGTCAATAACATTGAAAAAGGTAGGATCAAAATTTGAATTTTCCTCTCCTTGTAAGGAAAGATATGAACTCTGAATTCAGGACCAACCAGACAACCATTAAGAAATACTCCTACTAACATTGGAGGAAAAGTCGAGAAAAAGTTAGTTGTGCTAGCATTTACACTGAAACACAGGAACTTCTCTCCTAACTGGAAAAGGAAAGGTTTGGCTTGTGTTCACAGAACAAATCTAATCCCAGAGGGCAGAGGAAGAGTCTAGTAGGCTCAAAATATTAAAATAGATCTTTTGAAGCACGCGCAGGTAGCGCTAGGTGCCAAACTCTAGGATCGGGTCGAGTGATCCTACAAGTTATTGTACTAATAAATTGAACACATAGCAGTTAAACTAGAGGGGATTAGCATAAAACTAACAGCAGCGTCCAATCGAGAAAGGACAAACAAAGAACACGAATTTAACACGAAGCCATGACAGGTTGCACAGATAATAATCCAACGAAGAAGACAACTGAAGAACGGAATCGAGTCGAGACAGACCTGACGCGGAGACGGCACTGCGGGACGGGCTGTCGGAGCTGATCTTGGCGCCCCAGCAGTTCCCCATAGCGGTGCGAAATCAGTCCAGGGACGACGACGCGGACAAGGAAAAGGCGCCGCCTTTCGGCCGGAATCGGATCACCCGAGCTCGGCCACGGAACGATTCTGAGGAACTGAACAGAGGAGCCGAATCGCAAGGATCATTAACACCTCGAACCAAATCAGAGCGCGAGAGGAGCGAGAGGAACTAGACGCGCGACCTTGTTTGGGCGGAGATGGATGAATCGATCAAAGGAAAGGGAGGGGCAAGGGGATAGCAGCTGGTTGGGGGCGTCTCTTTCTCCCCTCACGCCTCGTGCGTTGGCCAGCAT
>LAPY01001630.1:21091-32484 GCA_000970635.1 Eragrostis tef
GCTATACGAAGTTATTACGCTCCAAAAGCCTTTTCCTTCAATTTGATTATGATGTGCTAATTATCTGTTGGCGGTTGCGTTATTGATTTGAAGTGCAGATTTCGACTTGACTGATGCGCAGCAGGACCATGCGCTGGCCGTCGAGAGCTTGGCGCCGGAGCTTGCTGATCTAAGGATCGAACTCTGCCCCAGCCACATGAGCGAGGGCTGCTTCTGGATGATATACTTCGTGCTGCTGCATCCTAAGCTCAAGAGGGAGGATGCTGAGATTCTGTCAACACCGCAGGTGATTTGCCTCGACATAATGCTTCATGAAGTTCGCTTGCAGTGATTTGTTAGCTCCAGGGAGTAGTGTAGGTGGTAAATTGGCTGCAAAACCAGATTATTAGTAAAATGGTGACTGCTATGCGCGCATGTCTTCATGTCTGGCATGTTGGATTTGGAATCATAGAAGGTTACGGTGACATTGAAGTTCAGGTAGCAAAATACTCCAGTTTTGTCATAGATGTATGGTCAAAATTCTCAAAAAAAGCATACGTAGTTTTTTTTTTTGAGATAAAGCATACGTAGTTGGAAGCTCCTTTCAGTTGTTCACTTCGGTTTAGGTCACTGAAGACGTCTTGGTACCAGGTGCCAATTTCACTGTATTTGCAACCTCGTTGAAGTTTATATATTTGGTCTCTGTTGCACGGTAGGTCTACAGTCCAGGGAATTCAATCATGGTCATACGACGGTTGTGATGGAGCATATGAAAAAAATTGTCACAATTCACTAATGTATAGAACAGTTTGTGTTTTCTCTGAAACATTGCATCATAGTTATGATTCTGAAATGTGTGAGATCTCATAGGGAACTTGCATCCTTCAAATGAAAACATTTACTACTGTTTTGGAAAGATCTTCACCACCACATTTCTTTTTGCAATTTAAACTGTTTAATCTGCAAACTATTCGTCAGTTTGATCTCACTCTGGAATTTGCTGCCAAAATATTGACTTTCTGGGCTCGCAGCAATCAGATAATATGGTTTAGCTAATCTCAGTCTCATGAGGCAAGCATATGTATGTTCGCAATCTCAACCTCCAGGCTTCTTTGCCTACCATTGAACCTTTCATTTTCCTCAGATAAGCAAATGAAATCTTCACTTATCACGTGTTTCTGACAGCAAGTGAAGTGGATTTGTTGCAACCCAAATTCACCTCTCTTTTATGTCGGCTAAGCTAATGGGACCTTCCCACATTGTATTCTTCCGACCATTTCCACTTAACTCTGTTATAATGTTGAATCCTATCCTATTTGAAATCTCTTTTTTTACCCTGCATCATTTACCCTTTGTCTAAAATAATAATTCGGTAGTTCTGAATTCTAACTCTTGGAATTAAACAAACCACTATGAAATAGTCCTAGTTTGAAACAGGCCTATTTTCATCTGAAGAGATCCATTGGTTAATATATTTTCTTTACTTTTCTATGATGATTGAATTCATTATTTAATTTTAGTTGCTATAATTTATCTGTATCTGTATCTTTATTGTTTCCACACTTAACCTTTCAAGTACTCTTCTAGTTAACAATTATTGCTTTATTAATTTTCTTTATAGCTATGAGAGGGTATCAATCAATTGTTAATTTTGTCATTCATTCCCGTCCTGTAACGATGCTTTATTCGGGTCTGAAGTTTTATGGAAATTATATAAAGTGAATCAAGGGAACTTGTAAACTGCAAGAACAGAATGTCAGTCATCAAGTGAGCATTGACTAGCTTAAAGTGTTATAACATATGGTTTGCATTGTGAGATTATCAGCCCCTCTGTTAAAGTTAGCTTATTAGTCTTAATAACCTGTAAATGCATGCTTAACATATGGAGAAAGGCTAGTGGGCCCTCAACCCTTTAGTAGTTTCTGTCATTGACTTTATTTTCTTGCTTGTCATGATGGTTACCTTTTATGTTTTTCTGTCGGCACAACAGATAGGCTACTATTTTGCAGCTCATTGCATTGTTTGCTGGCAAACTTATGAGCTCGGTTGACTTACCACAGATTTTGGAAGCTAGAGAGAAGTTGTCAAACGATTTGCAATATCAGTTGAAGTTACAAAGTAGCAAGCAAGGCACAGTACCTGTGGCTTTCACTAATGAAGATACTTCTTTATCCTCTCCTGTAGAGTTGTTGGGTGTTTCAAAGGATAAAGATGACTCTGTGGTGGCCAGATCTTTTAGCAATATAGACTATGGCATACCTCAACCAACCGCTCAGGAAGTTCTATCAACTAGTACAGTCAGCGATGCTATTTCTTCATGTAACAATAGCAGCGGTGTACCTGAGCAACTCGTGCCCATATTGAAAGACACCAAAGAGGTCTTACAATCTAGGATGGAAAAAAACGTATGCGATCTATCAACGGAGGATGCAGTTGCAGAGGAACAGCCTGTGCTTATGTCTGAGATAGCATTGATGGACGCTCCTAAAGACAGTCAACAGCGACAGCCATCCGCTGACATTAATGAGCAATCAAGAGTCGTCATTCAGAAAACAGATAATTATGATGATGACGATGATGATGGCGATGAATGGTTGGTAGAAGAGGAGACAGGTGGCACAAGAAGCACAACAATTCCGATAGCAGATGATGAAGATGTATCTTTCAGTGATCTGGAGGAAGACGATGATGCAGCCTGACATCATTAGCAGGCTCGATAATACTGCTTAATTTGTGCATCCGATTCCATTATACCATCAAATGGGATGAACTTCGCTGATGTCCGGTCTACGAACTCATGGGGCCGTTGTGGTCAACTGCTAGCGCTGCAGAATTTGCTTCTCTTCTCATGTCTTCTCTGCACAGAGTGAACGCAACATAGGTTTCAGAGTACATGGGCCTCCTGTTTTCATCTCTGGAATTGCTGTATTTAAGCATGTGGTTTCAATTGTACAGCGTTTAGAGGCTAGTGCACTTGTGGTTCAGATCCATAGCCTTATACCTTGGACCATGTATCCTTAGACATGTAGGATGATGAACCTCATATTGTCTTTTGTTTCAAATGAAAAGCAAATGGTTTTATACTTTTTGGAATTTAACTCATGGAAAGAAACAATATAGTCTGATGTTGTTATGTATATCAGCAAACTCTCTACCATACAAAGCTTCATATCAAATCAATTATAAGCACGTAAAAAATTCCAATGCAGAAGCGTCCGATCCTTGATTGCCCTGGCAAACGAGAACAACCAGAAATTAGGTGAAATTTGGCCAGGCACCAGATTTCTGGTCGAATGAAGCATCTATTTCCCTTGTTCAGGTACCAACTGATTTAGAACCTTGCGGACAAAATCGCTGGCCCGTGAACACTTGATCAATACTTTTATCAGATGGATGCTTAGTCAAGCGCTGAAGTAGGACTAATTTCATGAAAGAAGAAGAAGAATTAGGTGTGCATCAGACTTCAGCTGGGCTCTACCCGTTGTCCATTCATGAGCAACAAGTCAACTCGTACTACGAACCTGACACATGGGACAAGAGTCACAAGCTTGTACTACTGCTGCTTCTCTGCATATTCAAATCAGCATCCTGGTTACACTGTCTGATTGACATGCACTGGTTACACTGTAGTGCTATAATGATGTACAGAGTAACTGTGTTCGATTAATGGTAGCACAGACGCACATTCTCCATCCGGTTATCGGTACTAAAACTATTTTGGGTTGCGCTTGCGCCTGTGAGTCATGTCAATATACATGTGCCCGACCTTCTATTGATCAGTTGTACTAAAACATTCGCACATGCCTTTTGGTGAGACGGTCAGTCCACTATCAACGCCGTTGTTTATTTTAAGTTTCATCATCAGGTTCAAAAAGTTGAAGCTTTATACTCATAATGCTGGTTTCCACAGTATGCAATAATATGAAGCAACAGGAGCCGGACGTTAGATCTCGAAAGTTAGGCAATCATTCAGCCGGGACCAACATTCCCATGTGTTTAGACGACCTACAGACAAGACCCGTGCCGTGTTCTTATTCCAAGTCCACAAAAACACAACAGATTAGTAAAAACAAAACCAACACTTTAGGCTCGTTCATCGACTCGTACAACTATCGTTTCCATTCAATTCCATCATAGAACATCTTACACAAAGCAGCCACTATACAAAACTCTCACTGGCACAACTTTTCCGTGGATCGTGAAGCTACATGCTAAATTATCGACAGTGGATTCGCCATCTGGATTAACAATGATCCAAAGCGAGAACAGTTGTGGATTTCGCATGTACGTGAAATCGACTGGAGCAATCTGAAGCGGCTACGCGGTCGAGCTAGTTGTGGTCACCACCCTGGGTGTAGATGTAGTCTGTGTGCGCCACCAGTGTCCTCCTCATCAGGCACTCCTCGTCCTCTCCTTCTCCTCCACCTCCGGCGACGCCGCAGCGCTCGTCCACGGCCGTCAAGCTCGTCGCCTCCTCGTCCAACTACAAAAATATCAGTGAAAAATGCTGATCACAGCCTGCAGATAGACGCGCGCGTTTGGTCATCACCTGGTGGTGTTTCTGGTCATGGAGCTCGGCTTGGCTTCTGGTTGTCGCCGTCTCTTTTGCTGCGTGGGAGACGACGACGGCGAGGAAGAGGAGAGACAGCAGCAGCACGGCGGCGGTGTGCCATCGTGGAGATGGCGCCATGGCTGGCGAGCTAGAGGTAGCTGTAGCCTTTTTCGCTGGTTGTGGTTGCTAGTCGATTCTGCTTTCTTGGCAGGAGGAGAATGCGCGAGTGGTTGGTTAATGGTTATGCGTTGGGTTGGATTTATGGGAGAGGTTGGAAGGCAGGCGAAGCAGGGGAAGAGGGCTGGGGAGTTTTCAATAGGAGACGGGCATAAATGTACGTAGGGGAGTAGATTGCTGTGGGCTTATTCAATGACATATCTTTCACCCTAGAGCAACTTTAAGAGAGTTCCACAAACCTAAATTAAATCAAAATAATAAGATTAAAAAAAACTATCTCTAACAGGATCCTAAAACTACTCTCAGTTTTTTCTAGCTCATGAACTTCCATTATTTGTAGCTACAAATATAGGAAGAATTAGGGCTCATATATTCCTTTTTTTCAATAGAATTAGTGTTTTTTTGCTCCAAATGCTAATGTGGTCTAATAAAAAATGGTTTGATCTACTTTTAAGGAGAGATTGTTGGAGGAGAGAAGAAAAACCGTCCTTCATATTTTTTGGTCGTTTCAAAAACAAATTTATAGGGCCAACATTATGGGGTCTCTTGAAGATGCTCTTATGCAGTGCTAACTCTATGGCATTATGTTTGGACAAGAATGCACAAGCATTTTAATTAAAAAGTAAAATCATTACAGAGTACATGATCGGTTCTTAAATTTTTTGAGTGCCTTTTTAATTCTATCATGAATTCTTAATTTGACTAACTGAACTTGTTTATTTGATTTTCCATTTTGTTTAAATTTTTTTTGCGGGGGGTCCATTTTGTTTAACGTAAGCCAGAGTAATACAAGTGACGAGTTGATAAAATTAGAGAACATGGAAGCCAAGGAAATGTGACATAGGCAAATCAGGGTTCATGGGAAATATTTAACTACTAATTAAATAAGTTGGCGCTCCACTATGCCTATAAAAATTCTAAAGGGCTACAAATAATTATTTGCAAGGAAATATATTATTATCCGTAAAAGAAACTAAAAGTGTTTGTTGCAAACAATGTAATTCTTCTATATTGAACCTTAAACGGCTTGTGAATGCGCTGATGAAAGGAGGCATACACAAATGGAGACGTTGCGGTCCATGGTCCGTAGCAATCCAAATACTTTATATGACATGACGGACGGAAGAGGTGACAACAATGATGTAGGCGACGTGTCACCACCATGGTGGCCGTATAAGCTAAAATGTTGTGAAGGTGATGTGTCGCCGCCGGAAGGTACTCATGTTATTTTTACATTTCTAAGCTTAATACATAAAACAAATATTTGTAGCCAAAAATCTCAAAATAACAAGAATTTTGATACTGAAAGGAGTATCTCTTAAGAAATCTCTACAAAACTCAAGTGAAATTTCTCCTCATCTATACCACTTTCAAAAGTTTTGCTTAGATACTTTTGGAAGTTAGAACATCTCCAAGAGACTTCCAATAAAATTGGTCCCATAAACTTGTTATTGAGAGCAACCAAAAAATTATGAGAGGCAATTTTTCTTTCCTCCTTCAACAGCCCTTCCCTAAAAGTGGATTAAAAGACTTTTGATTGGGCCACATCAGCATTTGGCCACGAAAACATTAATTCTATAGGAAAAAGATGAGATAAGAGCTCCAATTCTTCCCCTGTTTGTAGCTACAAATGAAGGGAGTTTAGGGGCTATAAAAAGACTGGGGATGGTTTTAGAGGGCTGTTGGAGATTTTTTTTTGTTGAATCCTAATACTTTAATTTAAGAAAGATTTATGGAGCTCTCTTGAAGATGCTCTTAATAGTGGTGAAAAGAGCCCAAGTATCTTATGCTACGACTATGGAGAATGTAGCCTGACTCAGCCCATTTCTGCGAAATTCTGCAACGGGCTGGGCTAAAATGTGGTTCTAAAGAAAAAAAGTCAACAAAGTTTGCCCGCTGGAGGGCACACGGCCGCGTCCGCCTCCACCCGCTCACTCCAGTGTCCCGTCGCCGCCCTTGTCGACGCGGTGACCGCTGCCGCCTCCTATGGCTTGGCATTCGCCTGCCTACTTCAGCCGCCGCCCTCGTCTCAATGGCGACTACATATTCCCGTAGATCCCCAGCGCCCCCTCTGTCTTTGATTCTTCATTACGGCCACACCTCCAATCTCGAACCAAAAATTGTTAGCGGAGAGTGTTTCATTTCTTCTTTTTAGAAGAAAACGGGATTTTTGTATATATCAGTCTACTCTAATTTTCCCTGCAGTGTTTGGTTCTTTTGAGTTTTTTCTTTCCCAAGCCAATGACACATTGGTTGCACGCTACTGTTTACTGCATCCGGACGACTCACTAATGTTCTCAAAATTAACCAAAACTGTCTTTGGTCAAGCATACAACATTCTTCGTATAGGAAGTGGACTCTCAACTCTCACGCATCTACGGCAGGCACATTGATCGTATACAAAACGGACTCCCAGCTCGGCATCTACGGCAGCCGGCAACACGACAGAGTATACGAAAATTCAGAAAAGATAACAATCCTCAACACCCACGACTCTGATAATATCAACACGAGACACAATAGAAGAGATTCTAACTGTCATGGCCATTGGCGAGGGAGATAAACATCACCATGAGGATGGCTCAGTGTAGTCGGCTGTTAAGGAGAGGCTAGATCGTATATGAAAGAGATGAACTTGGGGAAGGAATTAGATTGATTGAAATAAATGGCTAACATATATTGTCAGCCATCAACTTAGCCGTCAATAAACCTCGCTGAATCCTGCCACAACACAGCGGACACGCTTTGCAGGCAGGACAGGATCTCTTCTACTTTTCTTTGACAGGTATCGACCAGGCATATTTTGCATCTTTACTTTGATCTAATTCTTTTCTTGACAGCTGCTTTCGTCTTGTACTGTCTGCTCCCCCAAGGGTTTTTTATGATGTTTATTTTTACAAATTCTACCGCTCATATGTTTGTGTTTCTTCACCTTGAATGATAGTCACCAGGAACGATCGTACTCACCCACCAGAAAAGGCACTAATTCTTGCGGACTCTCAGGTTTGCATAATTTAATTTCTGCATGCAAAAACTATTGCCTTACCACCACATGATCCTTAATCATGATCATATAGGATTTATCCTCTCCATGTCAGGCCGTTCTGTTTCAGTTAACAACAGTACAATGGCGCACAAAGCTTTAAGAAAAATCAAGCTATGAAATAACGTATGAGCAATAATAAAGGCAAGGGCAACAAGACTATGGGATGCTATCTTTCTGAGTAGTGGAGAACATTTAAGCCTTAACATGATCACAAGATGTATAGATTCTTCAATGTGATTAAAACTTATTTTTAGTTAATTTCAGTTTACAAGCTGAGAGCCTGAGATGCTGACAATATGGGGCACGTGATGCAAGGAGTGACCAATAAGGCATGTATTGGAGAATTCAAATCATTGGTTCAAGAAGGCAATGTGTACTCCCTATCAAAGTTAAAGTCACCCCAGAAGCAAAACGATATCGAACAGTGGAAAACAACAAGATAGTAAACTTCTTGCTCACAACTATAGTGAAGAACTCAAAGATTCAGATGATATTCCCAAATACAGTTTCAAATTCTTCAACACAGATATGTTTAAAGACATTTATCTATCAGGTCTGATGTGACTAGCTTATTCACATTGTTTGTTTATTCCAATTGATTAGTGCCTAAGTAGTAATGTTTATGTTTAAACATATGTTATAGGAGACGCCTCATACATTGGACCAGTTGAAGAAACGATGACGCAGTTTGGGCTATCCAAAATACGTGATGTTTTCCTCCTAATTATTGAGTAAGTTGAAAAAAAGGATGGATGTAAATCTTTAAATTTTTCAAATATGATATGCTAATACAGATTAAACTCTCCTAATGATTATTCACAATCATATTTTCAGTGCTTTTAAAACACTTACTGTTTCATAGTGTTTTATTTCCTCCATTCGAAAATTCCAGCGAAAAAATTTAAGTTTGATTATGGAACAACAAAGTTGATCAAGTCGATGTACGTCAAAATCTAATACTATTATCATAGTGACATCTACAACTGTGAAGATATTAGGTTAAGCAAGATAATCCTAAATAGATAACTGAGATATTTATCCTCAATCATCAAGCAATGGAGCACAAGTATGTGAATAGATTTAATTACCTATGCCTGAAGCTACGGATCTACAAAATATGTCAAATAAGAACCAATTTCTTTTGTTTGATTTAAATTTCCTGATATGCAAATTAAAATAGACAATTTTTTGTATGTGAATAGTAATTGTTCAAAGGAGAGTGTTAGAAAGGACATACAAAAAGAGTACCATCTAAATGGGACATTCAACGAACAAATGCAACAAAAGAAAAACATTGGAAGAACTAAATTTAGTTCTGTTTGACTCATCAAACCAAGTATGTTGTTATCTGTGCCTAATGAACTACGTTTTACATGAATGCAAATGAAAAATTTTACAGGAAAAATAGAAGTAACAATTACTTCGGGTATTGAAAAATATGGTTGGTACCACATCTTATTTAGTGAAGATAGCTGCTGCATGAAGCAACTTGACAAATATTCCGATCTTTATTTTTCAAAAGTGTGATATATAAGAAGGCAAATCCTAAAGTACTGATTCAACAGAAAATGCAACCTGTGTACTTTTCGAAAAGGAAGCTCAGATGCTAATTGGCGGATCAGCAGACTTCATGGTAGTCTCAATCAACCAATCAAGTATAGAGCTGCCAAAATTAATTCAGAAATTATGTGGCAAAACTATTTTTCAATTCAGATTGACAGAATATAACTTCTCAAGTTTTTGACTAGAATATTCTATTTTGAAGCTATTTATTCCACATGACAAGTATTCAACTACCTTTAACGGGAGAGATATGAAGGTAATATTTTATTTTAAGTCCACATGGTGAATAAAGTGACTACTCTCAAGATGCTTAATAGTTTTACAGGTACATATCCATGGATTTTTGAAGCCGAGTATGAGCAGCTCCAAGAAATCCATGGATTTTGTGGAGATGGAGCTCTTGCCAGCAGGGCCACAATATCGTCAACAAATAGATTAACCATAGAGAACATAGTATTTGTCTTCTACCTTCCACCTGATTGCATAATTGTACCACGTTTCTAAAAGCCACAATAAAAACGGGGAAGAAAATCCCTTAGAATTCAAATACCTTAAAGGGTATAGTAGATAAGAGAAGTCTTCCGGTGTTTGCGATTAAAAACACCGTTTTTTTTTTCTGTTCGGTTTCGGCCAGGACGGTTGAGGATATAGGCACGCTGATTGTTGATGGAGAATTTGTGTTCGGAATGAGATCAAAAAGGAAGAGATTGTGCCTGACCGTGCGCGTGTTGTGTCTATTGTTTTGGTTGCCGCATCATCACTCCATCAACTCGTCCACAAGCATGAGAAAACTTCGGGTGTGTTTGGCACCAACAGCTTCAGCTTCAGCTTATTCTGACGCATCCACTGTAGCTACAGTAAGTAAGGTTAAAAAAAGCACAAAAAAACCAGCTTCATCGGCTTCTTCATTTTTTGGTTTCGTGAACAGTGTATATACTGTAGGTACAGGACACCAACAATGCAAAAGCCAAAGCAAAAACCTGTGTAAAAGCGGCGCCATGCTCTCGCGGCTTCAGATGCACCCGCGCTACCATTCGCTGTAGCGTCAAAAATATGCATAAAAATTTACAACAAAAATATGAATGAATAGATCATATCATCTTACCATCATGCAAAATTTAAAGTGCAACAGATACTTTTGCGAAGTGCAACAAAAAAGTGAAATCAGACTTGCAATAGTAATGGATTGCGGGTTCAACAAGAACAGTACAACCCGTAACTATTTAGTGCATGATTTCTTTTTTTTGTTTCTCTTTGCACAAATGTCCAATGCACCTCAAATTTTGCATGATCCTAGAAGATAGCATCCTCTATCTATTCATATTTTCGTTGTATTTTTCCGTTGCATATTTTGAGCGCTACAGTGTTTGCGAGCACGGAGCACCACAAGGGGTGGTACCACCTGAAGTTTTCTCCCACGAGCATGGTTTACTATTCGGAATATGTGAGTTCCTATTTGGAACTTTCTTGTTGTTCCCTGTTAATAGTTAGCGAGCAGGAGTATCTTTTGAAGAGAAAATAGTTATCGAGCAGGATTTGCTTATAACTTTTTTTCTGATATGATTCTTTTATAAATTTAGAGCCCGTTTGGTACAGATTCTAGGGGGATTTTGATTTTGCTTTTTGCACTGTAGCAAAATCTATTTAGGCCAGGAGCCAGTGAAACGTAGCTTCTCGTGGATTGCGACAGTGCGAGAATTTGTTTTGTAAAAGCTGTGCCAAAGGGGCTCCTAGCCTCCAGGAACCTGCTTTAATAAGATCAGCGCTAGGCGAGGATGGATGGCTAAGATACAAGCAGGTGGAAAGAGGACGGAGCGCCGATGCTATATGTCGCCCACCCTGCCATTTGTCTTCAACCTCGGTCTCCGCCTCGCCGTCGAGAATCCCTTATGCTCGCGGTTTTGTGCCCCATCGATCCTCCTCCTCGTCCCAAGACATAGGTCTATGGGGGAAGGCAGGCCCAGCAGTGGGTGGCAAGGTGCGGGCAGGGCGGCGGGCGTCCCCGGCCACCAGTGGTGAAGCAGGGCGATGGCAGTGTTGGGGCGAGGCGTCACGATGGCCAGTCCGGTGGCGGCA
>LAPY01001630.1:47615-60836 GCA_000970635.1 Eragrostis tef
CTGCCGTAGACAGCACCCGCCTCCGCATCAGCGCCCTCACCCCCGGCCGGTACTTACGTCTTAGGCGGCCTGCCAATATTGAACTTTTCTTTTCCTTTCTTCAGAGAGGACAGGGACTCCTCGCTCCTCAGGCGGGCGAGAGCGACACAGGAGGGCGGCGCGACAATTCTCGGATGGAATTTTCGGACCCATTTGGCTGAACAGCGACGGTTGCTACTGGATTTTCTCGCCGACAGCCATGGGTAGTTGGCGGCAGTGCTTCTAGTAACTCGAACATAAGACAACCTGTGCCAGTTAACTATTATTATCCGATTTTTATTTCGGAATCTATTATCCGATTTATTTTGTCTCAACCCGCATTCCCCGTACTGGTAATACTTTTCAAAGTCTCCGGGTCAACTCATCCATTAGATGCAGGCGTTAACTAGGTCTGGTCCCTTTCGAAAGACAGTTGGGAAGAGTAAACTAGCGTCACAGGAGCTCGGCTGGTCAAGCACTCAAGCCAGAGGAGGGGGACGAGGAAGAGAGGGGGAAACTGCTCGCTCCTTCGCTCGCCGCCGGCAGGACGGCCGGCGCCGACGGTGGCAGAGTTTCGTCGTGGAGGCGTGCTCCGGCTGTGAAGCGCCTGGTACGATGTTCTCCATCACCCATTCTCTGTTTCCTCTGTCTTTTCGAGCTGCGAATTGAAACCATTTTGCGAGGTAGTTTAGAATTAGATCTCTTGTTCCTAATGTCAGTCTTGCGTAGTTTGGGAGATACGGCGTCGTAGAGCAATGTACTGCACTAGTTACGCATCCACTTTGGAAAGCAGAGTATGGTGTGGAATGTGCGGGTGTGTTTGGAATTTTTCTTTTCGGACGACGCTGATAAGCTCATCGATTTCCTACGGACTTTACACTAAGTTGCTCAACTTGTACGAACTAGCAGAAATGTCCCTAGGAAGAATCCAATTGGCCCAACTGAACCGGACATGTGTGTTAGGATTCCTCTTGCGTTAACTAGACAAACTTTTGGACTGCAGGAATCAGAAATTACACGCTGAAAAAACACACAAGAATGGGGATGGCAACTGATAGGTAAACATTTTTTTTTTGCGTGGAACTGATAGGTAAACTGTTTGAATGCTACACGAGAATTTCAACGTACCATTTCATTAGGTTGGGCATCGCTTCTTGTATTAGGAGAATTCCTGTTCAGGGTTGTTGGGGAAGTACAAACAAATAAAGTGTTCTGTACACAACAGATATGAGTTAGATGAATTAAATTTCATCGTGTCTTGCATAGCCATTTAACAAGTTATTTACTAGCAGGTTGTCAACTGTATTTGGGATTGGGGTTCATATTGAATACAGAGGAACGTCCATGAAAAAGACTTATGACTAGAGACTTCCCCTATGGATACCATGAAGCAAAACGTTAGGATTTTCACAGAACAGGAGATTGAAATAATTACAAACAACTATAGCACTCCTATTGGAAAAGGTGGTTTTGGAGAAGTCTATAAAGGGATCCTTGATGGTGACAATGACTTAGTTGCAGTGAAGAAATATATCCGGAAAGATTTCAAAAAAGAGTTCATGGAAGAAGTAAGAATCCACAGCAAAATGAGCCACAAGAACGTGGTGAAGCTTATAGGGTACTGTATTGGCGACAATACGCTAATGTTGGTGACAGAGTATGTCTCCAAAGGAAACCTTGACGACTTGCTCCACTGTAGTGACATTTCCATCCCTTTGGATATAAGGTTGGGTATTGCAATAGGCTGTGCAGAAGCATTGAGCTACATGCATTCGAAGCATCTATCGAGTGACAGCCTTGTTTATCATGGTGACATCAAGCCTGCCAACATACTTCTTGATGACAATCTTACAACAAAAGTATCTGATTTTGGACTGTCAAGGCTTCTTTTTGGTGGCATCACCCAGTTTACTACCAGTTTGAAAGGCAGTTTAGGTTACATGGATCCTATATATTTTCATGAGGGCTGTCTTACACCGAGGAGTGATGTATATAGCTTTGGCGTAGTTCTCTTGGAAATAATATCTAGAAAAAGGGTGAAACAAGGGGACGTTAACCTCATACAAACATTCAGTAAAACCTCTGCAAAGGGGACAGACTTAAGGGAACTCTTTGATGCAGCAATAGCAGATGCGAACAATATGAAGATTCTTAAAGATATGAGGAAATTGGCAGCGGAATGCCTGACACTGGACATTCGAATGCGTCCCCAAATGAATGATGTGGCAAAACGCCTTCGGATGCTTAAAAAGAATCTGAAGGGCAGTGAACAGTCTATTTTGGCAACACACTATGTATGGCGCAAAGACAACAAGCAAGGCAGTTTTAAGAAGAGTTTCAACTTTTTTAAGGGGAATGCCAGCAATTATAAGATTCTATCAGAACTGGGAAATAATGTAAGGAAATTCACAAAGGAGGAGATAGACGAAATAACACAGAACTACACATATCTACTAGGTGCAGGTACATTGGGTGATGTTTATAAAGGAACACTTGAGGACAATACACAAGTGGCGGTGAGGAAATTTCCTTATAGCTCTAAAGAGGCCTTTATTAACAGAGGGGTAATCCTGTCTCAAATTATCCACAAGAATATTATCAAACTTTTGGGATTTTTCTTGGAAGACGAAACTCTTGTTCTTGTATATGAGTATGTTTCTAAAGGTAGTCTCTCTGAGATCTTGGCTGGCCAGGAAAATTTCCCGCTAGATCTGCGTATGAGGATTGCAATTAAAATTGCAGAAGCATTGGAATTCCTCCATTCCACAGAAACTGGTATCATTGGACATGGTCGTGTTTCAGCATCCAATATTCTTCTTGATGATAACTTCATACCCAAGCTCACAGATTTTTCAGTGGCTTGTAAGCTTCTCAAGGAGAGTGAAATTACTTCCCGTGACCATGCAACTACTGTTAGCCTTCTAGAAAAAGTGCTCTGGAATGATCCATCTCGGTATGAATCTGTTTTGATGAACCTGGAAAGGGACGTGTTCAAGTTTGGTGGTGTCCTCTTGGCTCTTATTAGTCGGGAGAGGAATATAGATCACAATGAACTTGTCATCAAATTCACCCAAGCTTATGAGGAAGATAGGAGTGGGAAGACAATGTTTGACAAAAATGTAGCTGAAGAAGAAATCACTATTCTGGAAGAGATTGGGAGGTTAGGATTGAAGTGTACCATTTTGAAAGTAGACGAGATGCCTAAGAGACCAACAATGAAGGAAGTGGCCGAACACCTTCGCATGGTTAGAAGATCTTGGAAGGAGCGTACAGCCAAAGCATCTACACATGTAATTGAGACTCCAGTTGAGGTGTCACCGCAGCCAAGGCTGCCAAACTTAATGCGCCACTTGTATGGATATCGGCGAATCTCCGTTGATGACCCTGTACATGCATGATTAGTCTAACAATGTGGAGGCCAGCACTACTTGTGATGTTGCACTGATCAAAGACCCTGTATTTAATTGTATTTGTCCTCAAGTTCTGATCGTCATACAATGTTTGGTGTGAACTTGCCTGTCCATGTAAATGTAGATATGTTTAATGTTTGATGGCTGTTTTAACACGTACATAAATGGTGCGATCAGTCAGCTATGTGTTAGAACATTTTTGTCGGTCTTAAATTATTTTCTCCATTATATTGTTGGCGAGCATGTACACTTCAGCAATAAACTATGATCATCATACAACGCACATTGGATATGGTTTTATGCAACATTCTTACTCTTATTATATTTTTTTTAAAAAACTTGACCTGCTGAGGGTAAGACCAGCTCCACGGAATTGTGATAAGGGAAGACATCTCACACAGGCCAAGAAAACCCACAAGCCCCTCTCCATGCGCTTACAAAGGGGCCCTTAACCCATGTGAGACTGGGCTGGCGCACGAACTGTAACAACAGTTGGGCCTATCCTCAATCAGAGTGAAATATCAAATAGTAGCAACATTAGAAGCATATTCATAGAATCTGCTAACTATGTCACAATTTGTTGTGAAATTCAGAGTATCAGAGTGAAGTTAGTAGCCCATGTTATCAATGTCACTGTGTTGTACGGGTCAGCCACAGCATTGACAGACTCTACGCTGAATCCCTTGGTTTGGACCAGCTTCGTGCCCTATACTTGACTGACAAAGCAATGGAATAACTTCAACCCGTAGTTACCTGAAAATGCTATGTCTTTAGGAAGGGAAAGCACTTGAGGAAGCCCATCGCTTCGTCCCTCTTCCCCAAGAACCTCACATTGATAGCCAAACTCGTTCTGCTAGGGATCATTGGGCTACACGGTCCCTTGCCAACATTCTGCTATAAGCAAACGATGCAAGCGAAAGAGTACATTCCTGAAAGCCCACCGCGAGATAGCCAAAAATTGTAAGCTTTGGTGGGCCAGCTATGAAATGGTAACAAGGTTCCGGAAGACACTAAAATGTAGCTGCATTTGATAAGCTTTTATGAATGGGAACGTATCATACGTCCTTTATGAATAGTATTTCCTTCATAAACTCTAAAGAACACTTAATTAAACTAGGGCTTAATCATTAAAATGACTCTACAATCCTTCGTGAATAGGCTAGTTCCATGATAGTTACTGATCATGTAGAGAACTTTCTGACTAAGTTTGAAGAAATTAACATGAAGGAATAATTTAATTACAACAATTAAAATACTAAGAAACAAGGAAAAAATCAATTGTTAAGTAATTATAAAGGAACTTGACATGAAACCTTCTGATACAGTGATAAAATAGTGCACGATCCTGGCATGCCAAGATGCAAAATTTAAACAGGCATATATGGAAGTGCAGAAATGCAGTTACAAGTGTTTACTTGTATGATTTTTTTTCGCAGGGGCATGCAACACATTCATTTCATAATTTTATTTCATAGATCTGCTCATAATAGAGCTACCAAAAATTATTTCTATTTCGTATTTTTTTCTGAGCAATATTCGACATTTCTACCGAAAAGGAAAAGAAAAATCTAATCAAATCACGACCACACAATTGGCCGCAAGGAAAGGGATCAGGATGTTGCGACAGCAGATCCCGACCTGTAGCTCGAGCTACAGCCTCCAGGCCACGGCCGATGGGTTGCTGTGCCGGCCTCCTCGCCGCTTACGCTGCCGGCGATTCATCGTACAATGGAGAGTACCAGTCGGAGTAGCCCGACAAGGGGATTCAGGATAATGTGTTTTGGACCAGAGTAACGCACTGGAAAATGGCTGGCGGCGAGTGGCTGTCAGTGATGTAGTTCGGCAATGGTTTGTGGCAAATACTTTTGACGAGGGTTTCAGCTCTCGGCACTACAGCTTCACCGAGATATGAGGAAGGCCGGCACTGAATATTTCGTCGACGAGGAAGACCGAGATATAGAGCTCCACGGTGAGCTACACGCGGAGGCGAAAATGTCGATGTGAAAACTTGGACTCTGATGAGCTAAGCTGCGGGTTTGAGCCGACAAGGTGTCAAGGAGGTGAAAAAATGAGTCCAAAAGATTTTAGGTACTATAATCAAAGAGAATTGGTCTCCCGAGTTGGCATAGAAGAGAGAAGGTGTCCTTGGTATTAGGATTGAGGCCACGGAAAAGGTGGTATTACATCAGTTTAGTACCATTTCTCAAGAGTCCGTGTTAGGCTTAAAACACCGATTTCTCAACAGGAGGATTCCCTATTGTGCTTTTTATTGAAAGAAAAAGATGTCAAACTATACTGAGTTAGCAAAAATTAAAGGAACAAAGTTACAAATCCCGAGCCATTGAGCGTTGAAGTGCTTTAGACTTGTTCATATTTACCATTGACATTAATTTTGACTTTGCCTTATCTAAAACTAATGCCCATTCCATCCAAAACTAATGCCCTTTTTACCATCTCCGTCCCCTCCGTTACTTGTACGACTGGCCAATAATGTGAAGGTAAATAGGGCATGAATTTTGGATTTGATGGGAAATAACGCAAAGTTAAACTTTCAATGGTTAAAGAAAAAGGTATCACTTTTGATGGTAAAAAAGGAAATTTCTCAAGAGTATAACCCTGGAAGTTTATAATTTATAATCAGGAAAAGAAAACCAACCAACACGGAGGAAAAGAAAAAAAACATAAACAACAACATCGAAACATAGGCAACAAAGCTCTACAGACTTTACTGAAACTGAAACTAGACACTGACACTTTACTGAAACTAGTCTCACACATGCTTAAAGGCAACAGTCTATATTCAGAATGTCAAATGACAATATGACATTGCACAAAAGGCCTCCTGGCTTCGTCACGTGAGCAATATTTTCACCAAAATCATTGTCTGAATCTGAAAATCAACTCAGGCTAAACTGCCAGCGGCATCATAGATACAGAGTGAAATATCAAATGGCAGCCAAAATCGAAGAGTACCTGCAGCTGTTTCATGGATAGTCACCATTTTTAAAGAAATTTAGCAACCGATGGTGTCAGTGTCACTGTCGAACGAAGTTGTTAGATACAACTTTCACAGACACTATGCTGTATCCCTTGACTGGACGGGTTTCATGCCCTACACAAAGACTCCAGCTTTCACAGAGGCGATTGAGCAGATTCTGCTGTTCTGTAACCCGAGCAGGGAAGACGAACATTTGAGATTGAATCTGCATTGTACAAAGTACTTGTGCGTTTGCATGGAAAAAGCGTGCAAATTCCAGCAGGTTGCAGTCCCCTGCTTTGCTTTTCTCTCGCTCTCAAGATGGATCACAACACACCAAATGGGATCAACCTCTTAGCAGTTCGTACCTGGAACTCTCTCTTTGCTGAAACTCGCCCTCGTCTGTTTCAGTCCATGCCCATGTCGCGTGTCCAACACGTGAGACAGAGCATGTCGCCTCTGCATGTCGTCGCTCTGCTTGTGCTTTCTGTCCAAAAGTGATGATTCAGAGGAAGCAAATCTCAGTGTCCAGCTAATCATCGTCATGCGCACGTGATCTAACAAAATAATGAAATCACCTCAAGGCTCAGGCGTTCTTTTTTTAGAGAACGTCTGAAGGCTCAAGCTGTAATTACATGATCGGGAGGGAGGCCAGCGAGCGAAAGACAGCATCGGCGCGACGCGCTCGAGGTCGTCGATCGAGACGGAGCGGGGGTTCAGCGCCACGCGTCGCGCTAGCAGGTGGAGACGGAGAGGGGGTTCAGCGCCACGCTGGAGATGAGCATGGCGATCTCGATCGAGAGAGAGGCCGCCGATCTGTTCAGAACTGGGCTGCGGCATACAACAGCCGAGTGATTGGTTGGGGTCCTGGAGGACGTCACACTGGTCCACTGTCTAAGTTGTACAGAACGGTTGTGGGCTCGGACCACATGAAGGACCTGGGCCAAATGGAGTTTGGGCTCGGCTACAGATGATGCACCGCACGCTTTTTCCAGAATTCCTATAATAAATAGCGCGCGTTATCCGTAGCCTACATGTAACGCGCTTTAAGATTGGTGAAGAATGTAGATGGACGGCTTCGACTGGTTCTTCTTCATCTCTTCGATCACGCGACGCCGCCGGCCCGCTCTCCCGCGTCCAGCACCGCGCGCCACCGTCGCCGCGGCGCCTGCGCCCGTGTTGTTCTAGCGGTTGCATGCGTTGTTCTACCGGTTGCTCGTATTGTTCTAGCAGTTGATGGTATTGTTCTGGGCATCGATCTGATTGTTCCGGCATGGGGTGAAGCGAGAAAGACGCGAGGGCAGGAGGCGGCGTCGACGAGGACGAGCTCGAAGCAGATCAGACGCGAGGTGAAGGCGAGAAGGGCGCAGGGGAAGGAGGAGGTGGTAGGGACGAGCTTCGACGGCGTCCGGAGGTAGAAGACGACGTCATGGGCCGCTGTGGGCCGCGCTACACGCGCGCTCGCGGTAGCGCGGCCTACAGATAGGCGGTCTCCGCTCTTCCTCCCCACAAAATCCCACACAACAATTATGGATTATTGGGTAGACTTGCTACTGCTAATAAGCTGATGACTTGTGTTTTTTTCTTTCTCGCAACGAAATGCACTTAGCAAAAAGGATCGCACAATAGTCGGCTCTGATACTACTGTAGCGTCCCGCCTTCCTCGAGGCTGAGCCTGCATACCTGGCAGCTCTCTAGGAATGACGACTTCCCTCACAGACCAAAACTTATCTTTTCTGCGTACTTTGTCCTTACTTATGCGCACTCGGGAAGACTTCGGTCACCCATCTCGAAATTGCTCTAGGCCAAATACGCTTAACCTTAGAGTTCTTTTAAGATGACTTCTGAAAAAAAGTTGTAACTTGTCGATATGAGTATTCTATCAATCCTATTAAACTTTGGACCAAGATGTTACAGACCACACACATGTTGCGTGAACCATATGCACCTACGCAGTATTTCGCTTACATTTTCGTGCTTACTTCACGCAAAAGTAATAATCCTAAGTTACTACACTTTTTGTTAGTGGCTATTTAAGTTGGTTGTTTTCACTCTAGGTTTGGCCTTGTGGTACTAAAGATGTGCTAGTATTGCATGCCAAGCACCATGAGAGGTAACAATAGTAAGGGATTCATTTGTAGGGTTTTCCTTCTCAACAAAAAAGAGTGCATCCTCAAGTTCTTCTCCATAGAAAAAGAGGAAACAACACAAAAAAACTTTTGAATCATGAAGCCATAAAGGGATAGCTTCACCGGTTTCTCCTCGCGCAACCCCCCCCCCCAACCCCCCAACCGTGACCTCTCATTGACGTACTTACCATGAAAAAAAAAAGAAAAAGTTGGAGGAGAAGCCGTTTTGAACGTTTTCAAACATAACCACAGCCACAATGAGCCCAACTATTTTTCCAGATAAGCGAGAACCATAGCCCGGAGCAAGCACAACTAAGGGTACTTGGAGGTGGCGGGAGCGTTGTGAGTTACAGAGAGTTTGTAAGAGACAAAGAGAGGTTACGAGGTGCACAATCTTCGTAAAAGGATGGGGTGCTAAAGATATTTTTATCAACGTCATATATACTAACCATGTAATACTTAGATGGTAATTAAAGCCGAACTTAACTGGCTAATCTAGCATACAACACATAATTCTATAGAGACTTGACACGTCCAATGTGAGGATGATTTTGACTCATTTATGAAGACATTCTTATATTCTACAAGAGATGCGGTAAAGCGTATCTAACCCATAAATAAAACATGTCTACAAGGACTTTCTAGTACTAGTGCATTTAGGCTTTAGCCGATACGATCAAACCCATAAATATGCTCCTGGAATGACTATTTGTGCTTTCAATCAATCATATCAAAGAAATTGTATACAGCTAGCTCCTAAATGAGTTGTTTTTGTTGTTTGCTGAGACATAGACAGCTTGAAAGATACTGTGAATCTAACGGTCAGATAAACCACCTGCGTCTGATTCCTGTCCACCCTCGACCAATCAGAAAAATCAAGTAACTGTTTATCACATGAGCAAGGCAGTAATGTAACACAACAATAGTTCTGACATGCATAGTCTCACACATAAAGATAACAGTCTCACACATAAGTTGGACACGAAATAAAGCAACAGCATAGTCCTTTTCTGACCAGAAGCAATAGCATAGCCCTCTGG
The DNA here is from genome assembly GCA_000970635.1 of Eragrostis tef. Lineage (NCBI taxonomy): Eukaryota > Viridiplantae > Streptophyta > Magnoliopsida > Poales > Poaceae > Eragrostis > Eragrostis tef. Next base: position 57,190 of record LAPY01001630.1, read on the forward strand.
AACACCACGTGCCACAGGCGTTGGCTAGTGATCAAAGTCGAGATCAAACACTGACTGCCCCAGCTGCAAGATGTTCCCGTGTTGGGGGTTCTGATGGAACGCTACGCATGGCTCTTGCACTTGACCTATATTTGATGTGCTACCACTTGAGATTAGCTGGCTTTGGTGTAAGCATGTGCCACTGCCAGGCGGCAAAAGAAACGGAAAGCCTTCCTGGAGGCTCTGTTGAGGAATGCGTGCTTGCTGCTTCGTGGGTGACTTCCCCATGGGATCCACCGGTGCTTGCACCACCTCTCCATTGCTTATGCCTTGACCATGATCCTTGGATGCATTTCCCACCAAAACATCTCCCGTGCCCATGCTCTTGCTGTTACTTCTTTCTGTTGAGATTTTATTGAATAATATTATTGACCACAGAATCAACATGCTAGGTTAATCAAGTAAGGGCGTGTATGTATTCAAACTCAATATCTCATGTATATGAAGCACTATTGCTCTTATGGTTTCCCAAACACTTTTCAGATCAATTCCTCTTTACAAATATAATTTTTGACAGATAATGAACACATGAAAGTATTTTCAATTATGAATCCTAAGGAACCATATTTCTGTTTATCAAACAACATGAAATTTGAGTCTACAATGCGTTGGCGACTTATAAAACAAATGAAGTGATATCTATATATGTCAAATATTGCTTACTGTCATTTGCAGTAGCTGGTTTCTTCGTATGTGCTCTTTTCTTGAGTAGAACATCGGTGCCAAACAACTTGGGCTTCCTACGACGGCGGTTGTGATCTGCAAGGCGCTGCCTGCAGCTCTTCTTTGCATCATCGAACTCGTCCACTTCGTGGAACCTGATGATGATAAAGTTGAACCATTAAATAATAAGATAGGCATGAAATGCCAGGATTACAAGAAGCTTAAAAAAAATACTTGGGTGTAGTTAACAAAGGCATATGATGACTATATCGTTAAAGACTAGGTAAAAAGGATAATCTTATGAAAACCCATGTGGCATATGGTGAATATATAGATTAATTAAGGACTCGTTTCAAGGATATCAAACTTCATTTATCCCAGAATTGGAAACGATCGTTCCAGCCGGGGTCAAGAATGACAAGCTATTATACTACACTATTTTTGGAATGTTCTTTGACATGGACCAGAGTCTGGAGTTTTGCAGGCGACCCATATATATGGCGTTCCCTCATTAATATGGAGATGCATTCTGCACGATATCGTGTTTCCACTTAACGCATTGCAGGACTTGACACCTGCCATCGGATAAGGAATCGATGGTACATTTCTCAGAGGCATTCATCACACAGGATTGGTGGAAATTATTAAGCTGCCCAATGGATTGTTACTATAGTAGCCACATGCATGCAGGAGAGAGTGAGAGAGCAATGGAGATAGCCTCACAATGTCATAATTTTCTGCTACGTGTACAAACTTAGGAAAGCACCAGTATTTGTTTCTGACTTTCGAGAGGCCATGATATATGCTACATTGGCAAGGAATCAAATCTACATTAGTTACGATATATGTACAGAACAATGCAACTTTAAAACAATGTATAGTACAAAATTTAACTTGGTAGTTATTTTTAGCCAGACTCTACAAATTTTAACTTGCTGCTATGAATATAGGTTACAGCTCCCAAACATTTCCTTTTCGATCAAATTTGAATAATCTTATACACGGAAATATTACTTGTCAGTTATGTGGCATGCATTGCACAACATCCTCAGAAGTTGGTTCTCTAGGAAACTCACACTGAATATTACTTTTCAGTTTTGTGATTCTGACGAGAAGTAAAGCATTCGGATACATATACATTTAAAATGGACATGAATTGGAAATATACAGCAAATGTTGGAATTCGTCTAACATTAAACTGAAACTATAACTAGTGATCCCAAAATGCCTACTCCTACAAATCGTAGCGTAAAGGAGAGCAAATAGTGAGAGACCCAATAGAAAGTTCACTTACAGAAATACGTTGTTTTTTTTATCACACGTTGTTCAATCTTGGTTGCCGGAGAACCGAATGAAACTCAGATCACTCAAACCACCTGGTGATTTTGGGAATCTATACCAATGTTCTACCATGCATGCAACTTTTTTTTTTGAACGAAACATGCAAAGAAGTTAAAATCTACTCAACCAGTAGCTGTAACCTGGGAGTTTGATCGATCGGCGGTATAACCAACCTGCTGCACTGCTGGCAGGACCTCTGGGGCATGATGGCTCCAGCGGTGATGACAACCGGCGCCTTGGAGTGGTGCTCGCACACCCTGTGCCGCCGGTGATAGCGCTTGGCTTTAGAGAGATCAGCTGTGCAACCCTCCACCTGGCACCGTGGCGGATGGTTCCCGTATGCGTACCCCCCTCTTGTGGGGAAGTAGTATGTCCGGTAGCCGCTGTAGTTGATGCCCAGCTGCGCATGCGGCAGTGCCCCGAAGCTCGCCATGTTCTCCTCAAGCAAGGTGGGGAAATAGTACTCCTGTGGCGTTGGCAGGAAGGTGCTCCCGGAGAAGTGGCTGTAGGGGTTGCCGGCGGCGAGGTAGTGCGATGCAGGAGGGTATAATTGGAGGATGTCATGGTCACGGCCAAAATGGGAAGTGTAATCGGCAGCGGCGTTGGAATTAGGGGCAAGGACGGCTGGGACGTTGGCCTCCATGTTGTAGCTGCTAGTGAGCTGCTCGGACCACAGGAAGCTGCTGCTTTCCAGGTGGTCCATGAATGGAAGGAAGAGAGATGTTGTAGGAGGAAGTGGAACCGGGTTACCGGGAAGGACGAGCTCACCGCCGGAAGCGCTCGCAGGAGCTGAGTTCATCATCGTTTTTCAGCCCTTTCTTTATGATCCTGGGCACGCACTCGACACACACGGAAATGGGGACAGATTTGTGAGGATTTATGAATGGAAGAGGGGCGCAGACAGGCAGCAAGGACACTCCTCAAAGCCAGCAAGCCCTCTTGCTCGCTTGTTGGTGGCCACAATGGCTGGGGGATATATGAGTTCCTGGAGAGTGACGGCGATGCTACAGTACGGAATTAATACCTGCGGGTAGCTGCAGCATCCTTCATGGGATCGCCTTTGCTGTGCACGCGATCCTTACCATGCTTCTAGGGTTTCGCGAGTCTGGTTCGGGTTACAGGAGCTGAATGGCCAAGCGGGGTACTGTTTGGCAACAGCATCAGAGCTATTAAGGAGGTATAGCTAGAGAGATTGATCTTAATGTGAGTTAGGTGAATAATTTATACAGGTTTGCCTCCGTCTTTTTCCCTTCATTACGGCATTGGTGTATTCTAAGGCCAGTTTTAATGGGCATTTTAATTTCACCATTTTCAAGAATGACATGTCAACTTTGCAGTCTTGTTCTGTGAAATGAATCTGCATCGCTTAATGCTCAGTTTCATAGTTTTTTCAGAGCATTAAGTTATTACTAGGTGGCACTTTGATGTTTGTTAGGGATAAAAGAAAGACCCTGAATCCAGTTTCATTTGGCTTTCATTTTTCTCCAGTGAGATGCCACTGTGGCCGCCGCGTCCTCCATATCTCAAGCGGCTCCTACCAACCGGTTATTCCCCACTGTTACATGCATGTACATATACCCCCCCCCCCCCCCAACCCCCACACA
>LAPY01001631.1:14596-35507 GCA_000970635.1 Eragrostis tef
CAGCCAATGACGGGGGCGCGTGTGGTGTCCCGCTCCGCATGAGGCACCGTACCGTTGGTCGCGTGTCTCCTGTGATGGAGCCGCGGATGAGGCTGTTAAGACCTTCATTAGCCGTCGTTCCCGTCTTCGTGAGGACGTGTGCGATGCTTGTTGTCGCGTCGGGGCAGTGATTCCTTGCTGGAGAGTGCTCAGAGTGGTGCATGGGTCGTTGTATCGCTGACGCACACCAACTGCTCGATGAAATGCCAGACCCATGGACTTTCCTTCTCAACTTACCTGTCAGGTTCTTTTCATTTGTGCAGGATGACTCTGCTTTTAGGCCCGCCAGGATCCGGCAAGACCACATTGCTACTAGCACTGGCAGGAAGGCTTGATAAAGACCTCAAGGTTTGTGATAATTGCTGTTTTACTTAATTGCAACTTTCCAAAATTGCAAATTTCGATGGTTTGGTGCGCCTGAAAACCTAACAGTGCAAATGCAATCTTCCCAATGAAATGGATGCATGATGTTTCTATAGAAATAGCATGGCTCATACTGATCACTACCATACACATTGTGTAATGGAGACACATATGTACTGTTCAGGTTTCGGGCAGAGTTACCTACAACGGGCATGGGTTCGAGGAGTTTGTACCAGAGAGGACGGCTGCATACATCAGCCAGCATGACCTTCACATTGGACAGATGACCGTTAGGGAGACGCTCGCATTCTCCGCACGCTGCCAGGGTGTCGGTTCTCGATTTGGTATAACTCTGCAATATTAGTCGCAAGCCCATGTACTCATTTCTGCTCTTGCTACTAAGCTTTATGTTTTGTTACTGTATTGTTAGATATATTGTCTGAGTTGCTGAGACGAGAAAAGGAGGCGCACATTATGCCGGACGCTGATATTGATGCATTTATGAAGGCAAGATTTATCAGACCTGAATTAAATTAATAAGATCTTAGTTTTGATATTTTTTTCCACGGTGGCAAATCTTCTGAACTGAATATTAATTTCTCTGTGGATTTATGTAATTAGGCATCTGCAATTGAGGGAGAAGAGGCCAATGTGGTCACTGACTATGTACTGAAGGTATATTTGACTTTAAGATGCAGCTGCAAGTACTATTCAGATCCACAAAATATTGTTCACTGTTTTTGACCTGCGGTACATGCAAATTGCAGATATTAGGACTTGAGATATGTGCAGACACATTGGTAGGGGATGAGATGCTAAGAGGCATCTCCGGTGGACAACGGAAGCGTGTCACTACAGGTTACTTGATTGAATTCGCGCACCATTATTCTTCACTTTAACGACACTAGTGGTCTCTTTTTGAACATATGGTGCACGTATATCAGTTGATTGATGAACGTCCTGCAGGTGAAATGCTGGTTGGGGGAGCCAGGGCATTCTTCATGGACGAGATCTCGACTGGACTCGACAGCTCAACCACATTCCAAATTGTGAACTCAATCAGACAGTATATCCACATCCTTGGTGGCACGGCTGTCATATCTCTTCTTCAGCCTGCGCCTGAGACATATGATTTGTTTGACGACATCATACTGCTTGCAGACGGGCAGATCGTGTACCAGGGCCCTCGAGAGGACGTTCTAGAATTCTTCGAGTCGATGGGGTTCAAATGCCCAGAGAGGAAGGGCATTGCTGACTTCTTGCAAGAGGTGTGTATACTCCTTCCATCCACTATCTTCCCAAGATCAAACATGTGCGATAATGCTTTGATCACATTTCTCTTTGTGGAAATCCAAATGCTGAGCAGGTGACCTCTAGAAAAGATCAGAAGCAGTACTGGTCTGGGGATGATCAGTCCTACAAATATGTGCCGGTGAAGCAATTTTCATGCTCATTTCAATCATTTCGCACTGGTACAGTGGTAGCAAATGAGCTCTCCGTTCCGTTTGACAAAAGCAAGAACCATCCCGCCTCTCTGACAACCTCCAGGTATGGCGTGAGTGCTAAGGAGCTACTCAAGGCAAACATTGACCGAGAGATCCTTCTTATGAAGAGGAACTCTTTTGTCTACATCTTCAGAACCTTCCAGGTGATTATGACTTACTTCGTCAAAAGAAAATTATTGATCAGAGTATATGGAAAAGCTATGGCAATATAACTGACTAGCTACCTGGTTGTTACATTGTAGCTGATTTTGCTATCAATCATTACAATGACGCTCTTCATCCGTACAAACATGCATCGTGACTCAGTAACAGATGGGGGCATCTACATGGGGGTGCTTGTCATCGGTGTGCTTATGATTATGTTTAATGGCATGTCTGAAATTGGTCTCACCATCTTTAGATTGCCAGTATTCTTCAAACAGAGGGACCTCCTCTTCTATCCTGCATGGGCCTACAGTCTACCTTCATGGATCCTCAAGGTCTCACCATCTTTAGATTGCCAGTATTCTTCAAACAGAGGGACCTCCTCTTCTATCCTGCATGGGCGTACAGTCTACCTTCATGGATCCTCAAGATCCCAATCTCATTTATTGAGGTCGGTGGGTTTGTTTTCGTGGCATACTATGTCATTGGACTCGACCCAAATGTAAGCAGGTGAGATTTACTAAGAACTAAACGCAGGACCAAAAGGGCCATAATATACACTTTATCTTTTTGGGGTATGCAGGCTTCTAACTCTCTAGATATGCCTGCCCCCTTACCTTATTTAAGACCATTTTTGTTCTGCATTAGTTACAATCAGAGTGCAAACAAAATTAATGCTACATGTATGTACTCTTTTTTTTTACAGAGCTTTTGATGACACATTATTGATATATTATGGGTTATCTTACTTATCCTAAACATTTTACCTAGAAATTGTGTTTATTAGTTTTTGCCTTTAGGTTTTTCAAGCAATATCTGCTTCTGTTAGCAGTCAACCAGATGGCAGCGTCACTCTTCCGATTCATTGGTGGGGTAGCACGGAACATGATCGTTGCCAATGTCCTTGGAACGTTCATGTTGCTTCTCATTATGACTCTGGGTGGATTTCTTTTATCGAGAGGTAAGTAACCAATTTTCTCCATTTTTATATCACTTTGCACAGTAGCATTTTCATAATTGATGTGCTTTCTTCTATTTGAACTGACAGATAATGTGAAGAAATGGTGGATTTGGGGCTACTGGGTTTCCCCATTGATGTATGCGCAAAATGCCATTGCTGTGAACGAATTTTTGGGTCACAGCTGGGAAAAAGTTGTGAATAATTCCATCTCCCGTGAGGCCCTTGGCGTGCAAGTCCTCGTATCCCGTGGTTTCTTTCCAGAAGCCAGGTGGTATTGGATTGGGTTTGGTGCGCTGCTCGGATACACCTTGCTATTCAACACCCTCTTCACTCTTGCCCTTAGATTGCTTGAACGTGAGTATCTCTGGACCATTCTTGTTTGACAGTATTCTCCAACTGACATGATTTTTCATATTCTGATTTTGCAGCATATGGCAAGTCTCCGCCATCTATATCTGAAGAGTTGCTGAAGGAGAAATATGCTAATATGAACGGTGAAGTTTCGGCTAATAATCTATTGGTGTCTGGAAGTACTAATCAAACAGAAGTTGGCAATCGTGAAAGTGACTCAGCCACCGATGAAGCCAATTCAGGCCCTATGAAAAGAGGGATGGTTCTCCCATTTGTCCCTCTTTCACTAACCTTTGATAGTATCAGATACTTTGTCAACATGCCACAGGTAGGTACAGCTGTAAAAGATAGAGATTGCTCTCTTTTATTTTATTAACAACGAACCTTTTATACAAATTTGTAACTACCTTTGGCGCAAAATGAACATTCAGGAAATGAAAGCACATGGCATAGTTGAGGATAGGCTAGAGCTCCTCAAAGGTGTCAGTGGATCTTTCCGACCTGGAGTGCTGACCGCACTGATGGGTGTCAGTGGTGCCGGTAAGACCACTTTGTTGGATGTGTTGGCAGGGAGAAAGACTGGTGGGTACATTGAAGGAAATATCAGGATTTCAGGATTTCCGAAGAAACAAGAGACTTTTTGCACGTGTATCAGGATACTGTGAACAGAATGATATTCACTCACCACAGGTGACAGTCTATGAGTCGTTGCTTTTTTCAGCGTGGCTACGCCTTCCCACAGATGTAGATTCAGAAAAAAGAAAGGTAAGTCTGATATTTCTCAAAAAAAAGTTTCACTTGTTCACAGAAGCTTCAGTAACTACAATGTAAGCAGTGATTTACCTTTGTGTTTGCAGATGTTCATTGAGGAGGTGATGGACCTTGTCGAGCTCAAGTCACTAAGAGATGCATTAGTTGGACTTCCAGGAGTGAATGGTCTATCAACTGAGCAGAGGAAGAGGCTGACAATTGCTGTGGAGCTTGTCGCAAATCCTTCAATTATCTTCATGGACGAACCAACCTCTGGGCTGGATGCCCGAGCAGCCGCTATAGTTATGAGGACAGTAAGGAACACTGTCAATACAGGTAGAACTGTGGTCTGCACGATTCATCAGCCTAGCATTGACATAGAGGAACACTGTCAATACAGGTAGAACAGTGGTCTGCACGATTCATCAACCTAGCATTGACATATTTGAAGCATTTGATGAGGTAGGCGTGGCTTCATGTTGGAATAATTGCTATACTTTGACTTTCCTTTTCTGGAAATTATGTCCCGCTACTATCCTTGTTCTGGATTGCTATCTTTAATTTCTGAAACTCAATTGAATGCTTTATTTCTTTAATATGGTGCTCGTTGTAAACATTTTCATAAACACTTGCAGCTTTTCTTAATGAAGCGAGGAGGAGAAGAGATCTATGTTGGTCCATTAGGTCATCATTCTTCTGAACTTATTAAGTATTTTGAGGTACAGTTACAACCCCTCCTAGGATGTAAGAGTCTGACAGGTGTCCAAATATTTGTTTAACCAGAGGAGGAGCTATAAACTTCCAGATTAATTATGAAAAAATGGAACAATACAAATTTAATATTAATTGCAAAAATTTTGAGAATGCTACAGTTCCATTACTATTTGAGATTTAGGTACATTTTAGAATCCACAAACATTAGGGCTGAGATAAAAATGCTACGGTACTATTACTCTTGATACATTATAAATCCATGACGACTGGAGCCATAAAAACGAAATACAAAATATTGATTCCCCCCAAAAAAAACGAAATACGAAATATAGAAGAATTGAACTATGTCTACATTGAATGAGAAAACGTGACGTTTAGTGAAGTTTCATCGAAACTCATCCATAGTTTTTATAAGTTTTTGTAATAAAAAATACTGCCTAAAACATTATTTGGAATGTTTAGACTCCGTATATGAATGAAATGAGGACTAATTACTTGCAGAAATGAGGACTAATTACTTGCATTTACATGTGGTTTATATCTTTTAGCGGATCCAAGGAGTGAGCAAAATTAGAGATGGCTATAATCCAGCAACATGGATGTTGGAAGTCACAACAGCTTCTCAGGAACAGACACTAGATGTCGATTTCGGTGACATATACAAGAATTCTGAACTCTACAGGTAAACGGTTAAAATTTATACTTTAGAGTATCTCTTGGCATTTAATGCAACAAATTAACTGCAGCCATAAATGGTTAAAATTAACTGGTTTTGGAGGTGTGTTTTAGGATATCTGATGTGAGATGGAATATACACTCTGAATGTCATAAGTTCTGGTGGACTAAAGCTAGAGCAGTTTGGATATTTTGGCGTATTTTATCCTTCGTTTGGAAATTTTTTAGCAATTGCAGTGTGCAATGGCAAAATGGTATCATTTTGTTTAATAAATAATACTGTCATTGTGAACTACTGGGGTGATGACTAGATCTTTCTTTACCTACTATTTATTTTAAAGACTATATTACTTTACTCTTAATACGTAAATTTCTCACCATGGATCATCAACTTTCAGTTGGACTGAACTTTTATCCATAGTGTTTCTCCTATTGAGGATCTAACCTTAACTTTGTTAGGAAAAACAAGGCTTTGATAGAGGAGCTGAACAAACCACTGCCAGGTTCAAGTGATCTATATTTTCCTACCAAGTACTCGCAGTCATTCCTCAAGCAATGCCTGGTTTGCCTATGGAAGCAGAATTTGTCATACTGGAGGAACCCTTCTTACAATGCCGTCAGATTTTTTTTCACTACTGCCATTGCTCTTCTCTTTGGCACAATCTTCTGGGACCTTGGTAAAGTGTAAGTCCTGTCACATTTATTATATCAAGAGTACTAACTCAATATAGTGTGGTTCTTTAGTCCTCTGCCTCCATCATAGCTGTTTCTTCTTGATCTAGGAAGAAGCCACAAGATTTGTTCAATGCCATGGGTTCAATGTATGGCGCAGTACTTTTCATTGGTATTTTAAATGCTAGTTCAGTCCAGCCAGTGGTTTCCGTGGAGAGGACAGTGTTTTATCGTGAAAGAGCTGCTGGCATGTACTCAGCTTTCCCATACGCATTTGGGCAGGTGAATGGCTTTTTCACTATTGGATTTTGAATTCCTAGATTTTTATTGCGAGATCATTTACAGTGCCCAATTTGTTTGATGCAGGTAGTCATTGAACTCCCTTACGGGCTGGTTCAGGCTATCATATACGGAATCATAGTTTATGCGATGATGGGGTTCGAATGGACTGCTGTCAAGTTCTTCTGGTACCTCTTCTTCATGTACTTCACACTGCTGTACTTCACATTCTACGGCATGATGACTGTTGGCCTGACACCAAACTATTTTGTCGCCGTAATTGTCTCCAACTCTTTCTACTTTATCTGGAACCTTTTCTCTGGGTTATTCGTCCCTCGTCCTGTAAGTGTCTCTCATTATTTTGCAACTCTGCATTGACCACGCCTTGTTTTTAAGAACGAATAAAATGATAGCTCACGCCTGTTTATCACTGACACCATGCTCAGAAAATTCCTATCTGGTGGAGGTGGTACTATTGGATATGTCCCGTCTCATGGACACTCTATGGATTAATCGCCTCGCAGTTTGGTGATATTACGATGCCTATGGATGACGGCACCCCTGTGAATGTATTTGTGGAGGACTACTTCGGTTTCAAGCATAGCTGGGTGGGATTGGTGGCCGTTGTGGTTGTGGCCTTCACAGTGATCTTTGCCGTCGCATTTGCCTTTGCCATCATGAAGCTCAACTTCCAAAAGAGGTGATGGCGTTTTAGTGATCTTGCAAATTACGGACTGCTTTATCTTGTTTGCCAACACTCTGGACACATTTCATGTTATGTTGTAATGGATATTTGTAAAGTAATTGTGTTAACAGTTACTATGCCTTTTAACCGTATTCAAGCATTTTACACTTTACTATCTCATTGTTGTGCTACACTCGAGAGGGCTGGGTAGGTTCTCATTCTTCATTTAGTTCCTTTCACATAGCATAAATACTGATGTGGCCATACTTAGAGAGAGATGAGATATCCTCGTTGAGGGCGCTTTAAGGGTTGATATGCCCGGTTCGTTGTGGGTAAAACTTAACCTTCTGGACTACCAAATCATTGTCCAAACAGTAAGCGAACGCTGTTCAAAACAAGAAATAGGGAGTAATCCGGTCCATTTTGGTCTAATCGGAGTGGCTTGCACTTAGGCATAGCGTGGTCAGCTGGTTGGCATAAACCCATGACACGAGGTGATGGTCGGGAACCATTGCAGGGGAGAGATCGTTAAGCATTCTTCATGTTCGGCACGCCGCGGCTGCGGCTGCAGAAAAATAACTGTGAACACTGTAGCGGCTGCAGAAGAAATAACTAAAACACTATAGTTGCTGCAAAGCAGCCAAGTAAACAGGACGATTGCTATGTTGTGCTGGTCGTGCAGGGTCGAACGTCCTAGACGCACATCATTTTCGTTCAATATTCTTCCTTCTTTCAGAGCCATTGTTTTGTTACAATTTTTTTTTGTTTCTTTTAGAACCATTGTTTTGTTTCAAAATTTGTTGGCCCTACGTACAGTAAAATACCTGCGAGGGGCAACCCGCCCCCGCGCCATTTTATTAAAAAGAATACCTTCTCACACAGGCGAGAAAACTCCCGAGCCCCTCTTCCCACCATGACACAGGAAGCCATTCACCGTATGAGATCGGTTCAGCTCTTCTCTTATACTTGTCGTTTGATGGGGAGAGACAAGGGGATTTATTTTAACCCAGCTTAAAATTCACTCCCAATAGAAATCGAATTCGGGACCTGGAAGGTGCCACTGGGTGCCTTGACCGTTAGTTAGGCCAAGACCCTTTAGCTGTTCTAAAATTTATGATGTATTTTTTTTTAAAGAAAAATAGTAATTGGTTGTCAAACATCTCAACCAATGTTTCAAATGTTGAATAGTGTTTTCTCAAACTAATGAATCAGCAACAAACTCGATATAGTGCTAGGTATATATATTTTTCAAAGTTTTGGTCTACACAAATGTAAGCCAGCCACGTGGTCCGGTTGCTGGAGCTGCGGTACGTAAGCTGTGTACATTTGTTCGTCCTAGTTATGCATCTTGGCTGCGCGTACACGCTTATGTGTTGCCGGAGCACCGCGGTAATCTTGTTCGTTGTAGTATGATGCAAAACGAGGCACAAGAAAAATCCCCTATAATAACGGTGTCGGTCACGCAAACGGTAGAGAATGGACACCAATCTGACCGAGCTGCAAGGCGACAAACGACCTTACTTCACTAGTAAGGTACCCCGCACACTGCACACTTGGAGCCCGTTCGTTTTGCTGGTTTCCAGCCCAGCCAACAGTGATTTCATCTTACAAAAATCAGCCCAGCCAACAAGCCCAACAGTACTTTCGTCTCACGAAAATCAGCCCAGCCACCAGCCAACCAGCAAAACGAACACGGCCTTGGATTGCGACAGACGACAGTGCTAATCACTGAACTGGACAATTTGTACACTCCAGCTGGACGTATCGAGGAAACTGCCGCGGCGCCACATCAGCCGTGCCTCCTCGATCTTCTTTGGCACTTTTAGCGAAAACATAGGAGTACCTTATCTTCGAAGCCCCTGTAATGGCCACGTATCAAGGTACACGCGTTCCCGGTCAGAGACGTTCACACACATACTTTTCAGGCCAGTATGCTGGAAAAAGGCGCATGTCCGTGCCACGTGGCCGATTGCAATGTTCGATGGGTGCATCGACGCGAACAACCAGACGTAAGGCGACGAAACGAAGCTGAGCGTCGTGTGGACTAGTCGGTATCGTGTCGTAGCTGATGGAACGTGATGCATATCTCTAATTCTCTTTCCACGTAAGCAACGACGGGTATCGGAGCAATATATGAGCCGACAGTCAGGTATGGACGAGAAGAAGCCACAAGATTTGTTCAATGCCATGGGTTCAATGTATGGCGCAGTACTTTTCATTGGTATTTTAAATGCTAGTTCAGTCCAGCCAGTGGTTTCCGTGGAGAGGACAGTGTTTTATCGTGAAAGAGCTGCTGGCATGTACTCAGCTTTCCCATACGCATTTGGGCAGGTGAATGGCTTTTTCACTATTGGATTTTGAATTCCTAGATTTTTATTGCGAGATCATTTACAGTGCCCAATTTGTTTGATGCAGGTAGTCATTGAACTCCCTTACGGGCTGGTTCAGGCTATCATATACGGAATCATAGTTTATGCGATGATGGGGTTCGAATGGACTGCTGTCAAGTTCTTCTGGTACCTCTTCTTCATGTACTTCACACTGCTGTACTTCACATTCTACGGCATGATGACTGTCGGCCTGACACCAAACTATTTTGTCGCCGTAATTGTCTCCAACTCTTTCTATTTTATCTGGAACCTTTTCTCTGGGTTATTCGTCCCTCGTCCTGTAAGTGTCTCTCATTATTTTGCAACTCTGCATTGACCACGCCTTGTTTTTAAGAACGAATAAAATGATAGCTCACGCCTGTTTATCACTGACACCATGCTCAGAAAATTCCTATCTGGTGGAGGTGGTACTATTGGATATGTCCCGTCTCATGGACACTCTATGGATTAATCGCCTCGCAGTTTGGTGATATTACGATGCCTATGGATGACGGCACCCCTGTGAATGTATTTGTGGAGGACTACTTCGGTTTCAAGCATAGCTGGGTGGGATTGGTGGCCGTTGTGGTTGTGGCCTTCACGGTGATCTTTGCCGTCGCATTTGCCTTTGCCATCATGAAGCTCAACTTCCAAAAGAGGTGATGGCATTTTAGTGACCTTGCAAATTACAGAGTGCTTTTATCTTGTTTGCCAACACTCTGGACATTACATGTTATGTTGCAATGGATATTTGTAAAGTAATTGTGTTAACAGTTACTATGCCTTTTAACCGTATTCAAGCATTTTACACTTTACTATCTCATTGTTGTGCTACACTCGAGAGGGCTGGGTAGGTTCTCATTCTTCATTTAGTTCCTTTCACATAGCATAAATACTGATGTGGCCATACTTAGAGAGAGATGAGATATCCTCGTTGAGGGCGCTTTAAGGGTTGATATGCCCGGTTCGTTGTGGGTAAAACTTAACCTTCTGGACTACCAAATCATTGTCCAAACAGTAAGCGAACGCTGTTCAAAACAAGAAATAGGGAGTAATCCGGTCCATTTTGGTCTAATCGGAGTGGCTTGCACTTAGGCATAGCGTGGTCAGCTGGTTGGCATAAACCCATGACACGAGGTGATGGTCGGGAACCATTGCAGGGGAGAGATCGTTAAGCATTCTTCATGTTCGGCACGCCGCGGCTGCGGCTGCAGAAAAATAACTGTGAACACTGTAGCGGCTGCAGAAGAAATAACTAAAACACTATAGTTGCTGCAAAGCAGCCAAGTAAACAGGACGATTGCTATGTTGTGCTGGTCGTGCAGGGTCGAACGTCCTAGACGCACATCATTTTCGTTCAATATTCTTCCTTCTTTCAGAGCCATTGTTTTGTTACAATTTTTTTTTGTTTCTTTTAGAACCATTGTTTTGTTTCAAAATTTGTTGGCCCTACGTACAGTAAAATACCTGCGAGGGGCAACCCGCCCCCGCGCCATTTTATTAAAAAGAATACCTTCTCACACAGGCGAGAAAACTCCCGAGCCCCTCTTCCCACCATGACACAGGAAGCCATTCACCGTATGAGATCGGTTCAGCTCTTCTCTTATACTTGTCGTTTGATGGGGAGAGACAAGGGGATTTATTTTAACCCAGCTTAAAATTCACTCCCAATAGAAATCGAATTCGGGACCTGGAAGGTGCCACTGGGTGCCTTGACCGTTAGTTAGGCCAAGACCCTTTAGCTGTTCTAAAATTTATGATGTATTTTTTTTTAAAGAAAAATAGTAATTGGTTGTCAAACATCTCAACCAATGTTTCAAATGTTGAATAGTGTTTTCTCAAACTAATGAATCAGCAACAAACTCGATATAGTGCTAGGTATATATATTTTTCAAAGTTTTGGTCTACACAAATGTAAGCCAGCCACGTGGTCCGGTTGCTGGAGCTGCGGTACGTAAGCTGTGTACATTTGTTCGTCCTAGTTATGCATCTTGGCTGCGCGTACACGCTTATGTGTTGCCGGAGCACCGCGGTAATCTTGTTCGTTGTAGTATGATGCAAAACGAGGCACAAGAAAAATCCCCTATAATAACGGTGTCGGTCACGCAAACGGTAGAGAATGGACACCAATCTGACCGAGCTGCAAGGCGACAAACGACCTTACTTCACTAGTAAGGTACCCCGCACACTGCACACTTGGAGCCCGTTCGTTTTGCTGGTTTCCAGCCCAGCCAACAGTGATTTCATCTTACAAAAATCAGCCCAGCCAACAAGCCCAACAGTACTTTCGTCTCACGAAAATCAGCCCAGCCACCAGCCAACCAGCAAAACGAACACGGCCTTGGATTGCGACAGACGACAGTGCTAATCACTGAACTGGACAATTTGTACACTCCAGCTGGACGTATCGAGGAAACTGCCGCGGCGCCACATCAGCCGTGCCTCCTCGATCTTCTTTGGCACTTTTAGCGAAAACATAGGAGTACCTTATCTTCGAAGCCCCTGTAATGGCCACGTATCAAGGTACACGCGTTCCCGGTCAGAGACGTTCACACACATACTTTTCAGGCCAGTATGCTGGAAAAAGGCGCATGTCCGTGCCACGTGGCCGATTGCAATGTTCGATGGGTGCATCGACGCGAACAACCAGACGTAAGGCGACGAAACGAAGCTGAGCGTCGTGTGGACTAGTCGGTATCGTGTCGTAGCTGATGGAACGTGATGCATATCTCTAATTCTCTTTCCACGTAAGCAACGACGGGTATCGGAGCAATATATGAGCCGACAGTCAGGTATGGACGACGAGCGTGTCGATCTCCTATCGCGTGCAATGCATGGTGGATCTCCCTCCCCGGGTGCAGCTAGCTTATATACGTACAAGTACAGAGCACGAGTATTTTTTTTTTGCGAGAAATACAGAGCACGAGTATGTGCGCGCGTGAGCTCGACAACTACCCATGCATGCATGTTGGCGTAATCATGATGCATGATGCCTGCCGGGCGTGATGGCGAATCAACATTGTGCTGGGCCGCGATGGATCGATCTAAACGCCGCTATCTATATATCTAGCGTACGTATGCATCATGTGCGTGGTCGTTAATTTGTTGATGATGTCTTTGGGCATAAACAGTGCTCCTGCATCAAGTATAGGCAGGCAGGCCGCCGAACCACCACGTGAAGCGATACAATGCGACGTGAGAGCTATTCTCGCACAGACCAAGCTAGACAAAAGGAAGCGGAGCCTAGCTAGCTAAGCCTCGCGTCGGACATTCTGCTTAGACCGCACTATGCAAGCATTGGCTCGCTTAAGCCAAAGCGTGCTCGAGCGATCTCTCGTTGGCATCTGTATCTGTCGGCTTCAGCTCAGGGTGGAGAATATAAACACGTGGAACTAATTAACGAAAAGAAGATGTATGCCAAACTGCAAAGGCTACCAATCGACTTGACTTGCTACAAACTAGGATGCCTGCCCGCGCATTTGAGCGGCTAGACTTGTTAAACTATTTAAATTATTTTTATATTATTTTAAAAGTTTAAACACAGTTTATTTTTATTATTATAGTATTTCTAACATAGTTTTAATTGATTGAAGAAATTTCTCGCCGAGTCTGTCAATTTGAGTGTGTGATGATTTCTTGAATACCTACATATTAGTATCAATCATAACATATATGCATCCTTTATTAAACTAAGCAAACTGAATAGAATTAATGCTTTTATATGCAATTCTTTTTTTAGGGAACTTTTCTATGCAATTCAAATAACACGGAACTGAATGCTTCTTTTTGAAATTTGTTTAAGAAAATAGGACACATAACTTGATTTACTGTAACTTATGTTTCAACTAAGTTATATCTAGGCCAATCAAGACCTATTAAGGTGTATTTATCCAATAATTTAAAAAGAAACTACATTTTATGTTCATATGATTTTAATTTTTAATTTGATATATGTTTGATTGTGTTTGAACTGTTAAAATAGACATCTATTTACTCTATTTTGAATTTTTCTATTTTTCGACGCATGATGGTTGTGGGTAAATTAACATATAAATTAAGGATACTTTAAGCTATTTTTTTTACCAATAATGGCATGGTGAGTAATTTAGAAATGGGTATGAAGGGTATTTTGCCTGTTTTTTTATTAATTCGAATTTACCTATTTTTTGGACTCATAATGGCGCGGTGGGTAATTTAGAAATAGGTGTAAATGGTATTTTTTGCCTCTTTTTTATTATTCCGAATTTAGCTTTTTTTGTCATAATGGCATGGTGGGTAATTTAGAAATAGGTGTGAAGGGTGTTTTTGCGTATTTTTTATTATTTCGAATATAACTGTTTTATAAATATTTATAGGAGGGTTTGTGACTAATTGTTTCATAATGGCAGTTGTGGGTAATTTTTTCTTCTTATTTTCTCGGATTAACGTGGGAATTTCTAGCATTTTAGAGCGAACGTGGAGGCTTTAATTCTTGTTCAATTATATATATAATAGATTAAAACACGACACAAATCATTGCGCGCGCGCGCTCTAGAAGACGCACACATTCCCGAAAACGATCGACTTGACTTGCTACAGACGTCGACGTACGTGTACCCCTGCTGCGACGAACGAATGTGTTATGTGTCGATGCGTGGACAGTTTCGTGAATGATGATCAAGGCGGGCTGGTTGCGTGCGCTCAGGGGACACATATATATCCACCCATGCATGGACAAAATGTATATAAGCCCGCCCGCCCATGCCTCGCCACGTTAGTTCGTTCTAAGGTCGATTATACATCACGTGTTCATTGGTCTTTTGTTTGCATCTATCTATGTACGCACAGTGCAGCGCATCGTGTTGTCTCAGACTTTCCTAACCTAGTCTGGCCTGTCGAGTTCGGATCAAAAATAAAAGTTCCGGCAGCTGCACGCCTAACTAGCACTAGCAGCATGTTTTGATGTCACGTGTTCATGCGTTCCTTGACGGAACATGCAGCCAGCCCCATGGCGGTATATTTGCACATTATATACTTGCCTTGCACACGACAAGATCCAAAGCGCGCGGATTAGGTACCTAGTAGTACGTTCTATTGCTAAGAGTGTCCTCAAAAGTAGAGGTAGCAACTAACTCTTCACGTCATCTAAAAAGCAACATAAGAGCGTCCTCAAATGTAAAGGTAGCAATTGACTCTTCACGTCATCTAAGAGACAACATAAGAGTTCACATCAACTCTAAAGTAATGGCTGACCCCACGTATAAGCGTCTCAATAAATGTTAGACGCTGCCTCTTGATAAAGAGCTAGCAGCCTTCTCTCTTTTCTTTTTCTCTAATAAAAAATTCTAAGAGTTATCTAAGAAGCAATCATTGGGGACGCTCTAAGAGTTCATATCAACTCTAAAGTAATGATTGGTCCTTCATGTCAGTTCCTCAATAAATGTTAGAGATTGCCTCTTGAAGAAGAGTTAGCAGCCTTCTCTCTTTTTTTTCTCTAATAAATAATTTTAAAAGTTAGCTAAAAAGTAACCATTGGAGATGTTCTAATGTTGTTATGCTTCACGGACCAATCCAACACCTGGCGGGTGCCACATCGGCGACATGCATGGGTGCATGCAATTGCATGCGGCTCTCTTTATGCGCTGGCGACCATTAGGAACCTTGATAGTTGCTACTCCTTCCTATCCACGATGTACGCGATTGTTGACTTTTGAATATCACATTTTAATCGTTTGTTTTATTTTTTTTTTAAAAAAAATTGTTTGCCCATTATATATATGAGAAAGCCAGCTCCTAACATCTAAAGGTAAGGCCTCTTTTGCTTCATATTCGTAGCCTCGTAGGTAACAACCGATATGTATTCTGGGCGTTTCCACCGTTTGCGCCTTGATATGTTTTCACCTTCGTTTCCACCGTTTGCGCAGGCCGTCCCCGTTCTTCAGCTGGGCATCAAATAAATGGCACCTCACCGTTTTTTTTTCTTAAACATTTCCACAAATAAATAAACATCCTCCGGCAAGTCAATGTAGTAGTAGAAAGAGATGAAGATCAACTCTAACTTATATATGTGTCTCGAATGCATTGGCCCTGTTAATCACATACTGTTTGTCATTGGCATGATTAATAAGGCAGGCAAGTGATCTCTCGACTACACGTCTTTAAATATATATGGGTCTGGCAACGAATTTAACTCATCTCTCGACTTTTTCAATTGAGAAAATACTTTATATGTCATTGGCATACTTTTAAATAAGTTCCTCTGGCAACTGATATGCTACAAGAGTAGTAGGCTAAAACGTCATAATAGTGGCAGACTGGCAGTAACAACCGGGACAAAACCGAAAATCCCCGAAACAATTATTGGGAAGGGTGCCTGCTATTACCATTTTCGTTTTTGTTTACTCGCAATACTGGTTGTCCTTGGAAGAAATTTACTCTGTTAGGCGGTAATAATCAACGTTGTTTTGCTTTTCATTCCTAGACACATGCATAGACGACGATTGTGTCCAGCAGATGGCCATGAATCGATAGCGTGGTCGATCTCCCCGGCTGCAGTTTGTGGATACAGTGCATGAATGCCTGCTGCAGTGCATGTGTCGAACCGATCCTGCCGGTCCGCCATGGATGGAATTAACGGAACACACATGCATGCATGGATGGCTAACCTTTGGTCTAAACTGCTTCGTACGTATACACCACGTGAACCACCACGTGAAGCGAATGCGAATGCCAGGGTACAGACAAAAGGAAGTCCACGTCACCTTTTTGTCAGCCAGCCGCACAGCCTCACACCTGGTGGCTGCCACGTCGGCGGGATGTACGCGATTGTTGACTTTTGAATATCACATTTTAATCGTTTGTTTTATTTTTTTTAAAAAAAAAATTGTTTGCCCATTATATATATGAGAAAGCCAGCTCCTAACATCTAAAGGTAAGGCCTCTTTTGCTTCATATTCGTAGCCTCGTAGGTAACAACCGATATGTATTCTGGGCGTTTCCACCGTTTGCGCCTTGATATGTTTTCACCTTCGTTTCCACCGTTTGCGCAGGCCGTCCCCGTTCTTCAGCTGGGCATCAAATAAATGGCACCTCACCGTTTTTTTTTCTTAAACATTTCCACAAATAAATAAACATCCTCCGGCAAGTCAATGTAGTAGTAGAAAGAGATGAAGATCAACTCTAACTTATATATGTGTCTCGAATGCATTGGCCCTGTTAATCACATACTGTTTGTCATTGGCATGATTAATAAGGCAGGCAAGTGATCTCTCGACTACACGTCTTTAAATATATATGGGTCTGGCAACGAATTTAACTCATCTCTCGACTTTTTCAATTGAGAAAATACTTTATATGTCATTGGCATACTTTTAAATAAGTTCCTCTGGCAACTGATATGCTACAAGAGTAGTAGGCTAAAACGTCATAATAGTGGCAGACTGGCAGTAACAACCGGGACAAAACCGAAAATCCCCGAAACAATTATTGGGAAGGGTGCCTGCTATTACCATTTTCGTTTTTGTTTACTCGCAATACTGGTTGTCCTTGGAAGAAATTTACTCTGTTAGGCGGTAATAATCAACGTTGTTTTGCTTTTCATTCCTAGACACATGCATAGACGACGATTGTGTCCAGCAGATGGCCATGAATCGATAGCGTGGTCGATCTCCCCGGCTGCAGTTTGTGGATACAGTGCATGAATGCCTGCTGCAGTGCATGTGTCGAACCGATCCTGCCGGTCCGCCATGGATGGAATTAACGGAACACACATGCATGCATGGATGGCTAACCTTTGGTCTAAACTGCTTCGTACGTATACACCACGTGAACCACCACGTGAAGCGAATGCGAATGCCAGGGTACAGACAAAAGGAAGTCCACGTCACCTTTTTGTCAGCCAGCCGCACAGCCTCACACCTGGTGGCTGCCACGTCGGCGGGCGACGCGACGCATTGCGGCTGGGTCGATCGTCGTGCCGCACGACGGCGACCCTGCCGGCCGTCGGATCGATGGAACCTGATCCAGGTAGCACCTAGGAGTACATACGCTAGCTACAGAGTGACGCGTCACGTCGTCACGTGGTTGCTGGATAACGCAGCACGATGCGCGGCTAGCGGCATTAATTGGCTAATCCGTCGTGATCCATCTCGTTGTCTTGTACGAGAATACGTATCTCGTTACGGCCTTTTCCATCCATCAACGAACTAATTAACGAAAATATATACATCCACACATTGTGGAACCAACGAAAATTAAGAAGATGCGTACGTGTGAATAACAATGCAAAGTCTAATTAATTTTCTTTCGACACATGGATGCATGGATGGACAGAGAAAGTGTAATGGACCTTCAAGGCGACGATCGAGTCACTCTCAGAGTATATGCTTCACCCTTCACTGGATATATGCTCCAGACACAAACATTGCTGCCCAGGCACGTTCTAGACGATCGATGCACGTATTCCAGAAAACGAGAGGGAAACCGGCAGCAGAACAGCAGCAGTACACTTTTACCAGCATATAGGTAGTGAAATGTGTCCAGTTGACCAGTTGACGTGCACACCCATGCGACAAACGATCATGCGGATCCTGTTGATCCATCTCTCGTGTGATTCGGGGTCGATCGTTCGCGTTGGACAGCAACTCGTGCGTGCGTCGTGCATGATATGCCGACATAGGAGTATATCCGTAGCAGCCAGATATAGTACGTGCTGAACATGCGTCGGATCCCATCAACAGAGCACAGGCAGCCAAGTTTTCGACACACACACACACAAAACCCAACCCATACAGCGTGCTACTGTATGTATACGAGCGAGTGAGTGACCGGCATTGTGTCATGTGTTGGTTCCTTGACGCGCGACACACGAAACTAAGAGCAGGGATAATAAGAATAGCCGGCTGCCGGCGCAGTACCAATCCACGTCAGCTTCAGCCACCAAAAAGCAGCAGCAAGTATAATAGCTTTCGGCCGTTGGCCTGCTAATGAAATATTTTAATCATTCATTGTTTGCTTGGGGTATTCGGTGATTGGGTGAAAGCGGGCACTTTTCTCGGGTATGCTGCGGTAGCGAGCGACGAAACAATCGCCGGCCATACTCTCTTTCCTCCCTTCTTATTCCTCCAGCTAAGAATTTTTATGACATGGACAACTCTTAGCCTGCTGAGTAGGACTTATTATACTTGCTCTAACACACGCCAAGCACGAAGCGACGCGCGGGGTCTCGATCCGTCCACGCACGCTTAATTCCCGTTCCTGTCTGATCCAGCTCGCGGACCAATCCGCGGCCACACACCTGGCGGCTGCCACGTCGGCGATGGATGCATGCGCCTGGTCACGCGACGGCGACCGCTTGGAACCTTGCTGCTTCGAGTAAGGAGGTGCGTCACGGCGGTGAAAGAGAGACGATGCAAACAGACGATCGAGGTGCTTCCAGAGCCATCCATCCGTACATGTACCGCGCGTACGAGACAAGCCGTGAATTAATGGTATGTACGCGCAGCGAAGGAGCGTCTGGTCCGTTTTTGTACGTCCGTTCGGTGATTAGTGAAGTGCGGCATGGACATGTGGTTTCCAACTCACTTGTGTATGGTACTGAATTATTTGCACGGCTTTATTTTGAACGCAGGCTTTAAAATTATGATCAATACGACACCCAAATACGGCTTGTCGTAAATTGAGGAACCCTCTTCAAATTTCAACAAAGAACGGCAAAAGTAACAAAGTAAACCAGCTTAACTAAATACAAAAACTGGAGCTTATGTGGCATGGCAAATGAAATTTACAACAAACTTCTCTCATTTCTCTTCACCACTAATTATGTATATATATGTATGTAGAGGTCTGTTACAGTACCCTTTTGACTTCTTAAGAGGTAAAAGGTCAAAGGAAATTTGAACCATTGATTTATCGAGTGGAAAAGAAGAAAAGAAAAAAAAATGAGAGAAGTAACTGGTGCTTATTTTCGGGAAGGAATCTGTTGGCCTCCGATTTTTTGAGCTTACGCCCACACCCTCTTGCATGCAAATCACGGAATCTACTGTCCACCCACAATTCATGCATCCTTGAAAAATGGAGCGTCACGTTATAGTTTGTTGTGTGTCATTGATGTTCATTTGGTTTTGTTTCTTGTCACGTTAAAGACTCATTATTTCCCACGTGTACCAAACTAATTTCAAATGTGACACGCTAGTCACGTCACAAAGTTTTAGCTGTCAAAAGAATCTCAAATTTGTATCGAATCAACTTTTGTGTAGTGATTGCTGAATAATATGTGAAATTTACACAAATTAATTAACTGACTTTTGTAAACACAAGTTAGCGCATTTCACTTTTCATGTGTCAGCACGTTTCATCACCTAATCATGTCCACCATCACGTTTTTCTCCACCAGCGACCGTGTTCCACCATAACAAGACGACAAAAAACATCATGTTCCACCAATTAACATGGATATGGTTTTCATGCAAAATCCTAACAACTTTGGAGAAGAATCTTGGTGGCCTATTATCTCTTAGGAGGTAAAAGCTCATCAATCTAACTAAAATGAACAGTCTATAATTATTTTAAGGTACCGTAGAACTAGCCATGTATGTATGTTGAACCCTTAATTAAGAATCGTTGTTTAGTTGCCAAAAATTCATGTGTTCCGCCGAACACATGTATACAATGCTGGCTCACCCTTGGCCGTAGGATTAATTCTCGGAAGTGTGGAAATAGAGAGAACTCAAGCATGGAGTTGTGTGGCACTTCCAATCTTATAAGAGTTGCTCACGAGTTATATGTTTATCTACTAAATTATGCAGTCGAGTAGTATATATATTGCTTGGCTTCCTTCATGTTAAGATCATCTAGGTATTTGCAGCCAAAGCGACCCAATGAATGAACGGTCTTGCGCTAGAGAAAATCCTAGCTAGCTAGGATCCTCAAGCTTGTAGAGCGTGTATGTGATCTGGCCTGTACTCCCTCCGGTGATTGTGAAGCATGACAGAACCGTCAGTAGTATACTCACTAGCAAGATGGCTGTTGCCTAGTTGTGGAGCGCTGTAAAATCAACAGCTTGGTGGTAGTACCCGTACTGTACAGCATACGTACTACTACCTGGGTTCCGGGGTCCAACGGCGTACGCATTTTGCCACCACCAACACGACCAGCAAGCACATGACGTGTCCACATGTACCGACGTGGTGGGCCCCGCGCCGCACCAGCCTCCGGACAGCTAAGCAAAGCAGCTTGGCCCCCCCACCCGCGCGCGCCAGCGCCTACAAATAGGCACCCAACCCCCCGCGCCCGGCTACGTTTCCCATTCCTCTTCCTCTCCTCTTGCACACCGAGAAGTACAGAGCAATCATCGTCTCATCGCCAGCAGAGCAGAGCAAAGATGTGGAGCTCCGACTCCGAGCACGATCTCGCCGTGGCCGCGGCG
>LAPY01001631.1:36270-52118 GCA_000970635.1 Eragrostis tef
TGGCTGCCCGCCGAGGACGAAGGCGCCGGCGGCGACCAGGTGGGCCGGTCCCGCAGCCTGACGGACGACGACCTGGAGGAGCTCAAGGGCTGCGCCGACCTGGGCTTTGGATTCAGCTACGACGAGATCCCCGAGCTCCGCGGCACGCTGCCCGCGCTCGAGCTCTGCTACTCCATGAGCCAGCGCCTCCTCGACGACCACCACCCGCCTCAAGCCCAGCCTGAGGCGGACGCAGCGCCCGAAGCTCCGGCGGCGCCGCCCGTCACCAACTGGAAGATCTCCAGCCCCGGTAAGCAACCGAATCCAGCGCGTCCATGTCGCGTGCGTGCCGTGTTCCATCTCTCCGAGAAACCAAAGCGAACTTGACCACGATCAGAGAACAAAAAACGATTTTCTTTTTTTTTTTTTGCACCCAAGATCGAATCTTGTGCGACCGCAGGCACCAAGAACGATCATAGGCTCTGTTCTTGTTAGCTAGATTCCACTCTGTCTTTTCCAACTCAAAAATACTCTGTTCTCACCTGACGTTTGCTCTGGAATTGTGCAGGCGACAGTCCGGACGAGGTGAAGGCGCGGCTCAAGTACTGGGCGCAGGCCGTGGCCTGCACCGTCCGCCTCTGCAGCTGAACAACCTGCTGAACGCCGGCCGCCGGCGTGCGTCCGCGTGTGCGTCGGCGGAAACCGCGCCACCAGCCGACGGCACACAAAACGATCAACGACACGAGCGATGAAGAGGGCCGCCGCGTGACGATCAGATTCAGGTTGCCACGCCGCTGCCGCTGTGAGCTCGTACGAGATCGAAGAAGCGCATTCATTCTTGCAAGCTACTAGAGAAATTGGAGCTGGATCTGGCCGGAGCACGCCTGCTGCTGTACTGGGGCTGTGAGCGATTTGGCTGGTGGTGAGGCACTTGCTCTGCTGTTCCAGCTGCGATCGATCGGCCTGCCCAGTCCCTGGGCCATCCATCTCTGGAAACTAATATGTAATCTGATTGATCCAACTGTTGTTACTATATTCTGAATAATGTAATGCAAATTGGGGGATCAGATCACCGTGAATAAATAAACCGATTCGTCATGTTGTTGCTTCTGTTCTTAATCATTAGTCGACAGTCAGTCACCTCTCTGTACCTGATTTTGTTTGTTAACGGCGCCGCACCCCTGCCGTATAATTATTTTTTTTATCATCAAACAATGTTTCAGAATGGTTGGTAGTTTCCTGTGATGCGCTTTGACTAGAACGAGACCTGGTTAGATTCATTCAGGGAGGAAAACGAATGCAATCATGTGCGCAGCAGTCAGTGGCTGGCGCCATCCCAAAAGATTCCCAACCACATACTCCGTACCAGCTGGATCGGAGGCAGGTTAAAAGCTCGATTTTGAACATTCATATTAATTGTCAGAAAAACACGAGTGGTAGTAGTATGAGATTAGGCATCTTTTCCTTTTTGTATGCCATGGCATCTGCTACTCCAATCAACTACTACTTGCTCCACTCAGAAAATTAGTGCACCAGGAATCGATTGATAAAAATAAACCATTAAGCTTTTCTGCACCTTGCTCCGTCCGGTCCAGCGACTGTTCCACTGCCGGTTAGCCTGCATATGCCAATCATCATGGGAAAGAGGAGCTGAAGAGGGAGCCGAATTAATTCAAGCAAGGGAAGAAGGCGTCGGTTTTTTTCATGAGTGCTTTCGTTGTCAGTTCGTCAGTTTCCGCTGCTGCTTGATTTAATTGTTTGTTAACGGCGCCGCCAAAAGTTTTTAATCAAATAATATTTCTGAATACTAGTTCGCAATTTGCGCGATGCGCTTTGACTAGAACGAGACCTGGTTACATTCAGAGAGGAAAACGAATGCAATCATGTGCGCAGTAGTACGCGCCGGCATCTCAAAGATTCCCAACCACATACCACCTGGATCGGAGGCATGTTAAGCTCAACTTTGAACATGACAACTCTGTGACCAGCCTAAACCTTCATGTGAATCGTCAGTGACCACGAGAAATTTTAGCACGGAGTTATGATATTAGGCAACTGCTCCCCTCAGAAAACAAGTGCTCTGAAGATCGATATGATTTAGTAGCTAATTAGGCCAACAATATTCTTTTTTCTTTTTAAAAAGGATTTATTTTCTGCTCTTGTTCCATCTGATCCAGCTACTGTTCCAGTGCCAGTTAGCCTCTACTCCCTCTGTCCCAAAATAGTTGTCGCTGTTGACTTTTTTGACCGCTCGTCTTATTCAAATTTTTTGCGCAAATTTTATTTATTTTTTTACAATTTGTTTTATCATCGAATATATTTTCATCATAACATATTTGTTTTTATATTTAAATAATTTTTTTGAATAAGACGAAGAGTCAAACATAATGTCTAGTGACAACTATTTTGGGACGGAGGGAGTAACGCTTTGACTAGAATGAGACCTGGTTAGATTCCCAGGAAATCGAATGCAATCATGTGCGCAGCAGTGGCACCATCTCAAAGATTCCCAACCACATACATACCACCAGGATCGGAGGCAGGTTAAAACCTTAACTTTGAACATGGCAGCTCTGTGACCTGCCTAAACCTTCATGTGAATCGTCAGTGACCACGAGGTTTCTTAGCTGGGAGTTATGATATTAGGAACCCTTTAGAAGATGGATTGGTTTACTAGTAGCAAATTAGGCCAACAAATATTCTTTTTTCTTTTAAAAAAGTGTTTTTTTTCTCTCCATCTGATCTAGCAACTGTTTCAGTGCCGGTTAGCCTCACACCAATCATTATGGGAAAGAGGAGCTGAAAAGGAACCGAATTAATTGAAGGAAGGGAAGAAGGCGGCCGTTTTTCATGAATGCTTTCGTTGTCAGTTCGTCAGTTTCCGCTGGTGCTTCACATGAACACGGCACTTTCTTTGCCACCTGTCCGCTTCAGTTTCCCGATCTGCTGCTCGTCACATGAGCTCGCGTGCTGATGCGTGATGATCAAGGCGTGCAAGGGATCGTCTCATGTTCAGATTGGTTAGTTAATTGCGTCCGTTTTGGCGTTTCTTTCACCTAATCATTGAGTGACTGATACGGCTATGCGTGGCGTTTTGGCGTTTCTTTCACCTAATCATTGAGCGACTGATACGGCTATGCGTGGCTAATGATTTTCTCCGCCGACATGGTCATTTGGTTCCAGTGTCATCAGTAATTTCTGCTTTTATGACTCAATGTCCACAGTAAAATCCATTGTCTAGAGTGCTCTGGCAAATGGCTCTTCGCCTCTTCGTTTATAGTTGGGGTCAGCAAAGAGGAAAAGGCACTTATCATAAATTTTTTATGATAATTTCGGTCTGATCGGGTCTAGCCAGTATCCATGAACAAGCTTCCAAAATAATTGCACTTCCTAAATAATTGGATTCATAAGACTGTCAGAATCCACACCATAATGGCAGTTACTGGTGCTCGAGGCACCTGAAACCTCAACAGAAACCATCAGAAGTTCATTAGTAATTCGAGATCTAGGAGCAGAGAAACCACGAGAAGCTGACGCAACAAGGCCAATATGTGTCGGCTTGGGTTAATGCAGGAACAATGATGGAACACACCACATTGCTGCTGGTGCCCACATTTCAGAAGCAGATGCTTGGGCGCGATGAATGATAGCCATCCACTTAGGCCTGAAAACGGGTCGAATACGGGCGGATATCACTGATCCCGTATTCTACCCTATATTTTGTTCTCGGAATTGGAGTCAGACACGGGTAGTGTCGGATTCAAATACGGATGCTGATAGTCTCGGTCTCGAATACGGATTATCCCGGATCAAATATGTGACAAACAACCTTCGGGCAATGTCAGACACGAATATTTTTTCGGTGTTGAGTAAAAGCAACAACCATACATATTCCCACTTTCAATTCTAGCACTGCTTTAATTCATAACATTCTAGCACATATGCTCCTGTACTTGCACATATGCTCGCACTTGCACTTGCATCCGCCATCCTACATCCAATTAAAAACATAATTAAGAATAAAATAATCTGGATTGGATTGGTGCATCCGGACAAGAACTGGCGCTTACCTGCTTGGATTCGATCGAGTCACGGACTCACGGCAAGGCCGATGGCTGGATGGCGAGAGCGGCGTGCACCAAATCGAGGCTTCAGCGCTTGAACAGCTATCTGCCGGTGAGGACTCCAGGAAACCCAATGGCTGGGGGCACCGTGGCAGGCGGCGGCGATAGGATCCAGTGTGGAAGACGAAAAGGGAATTAGACGGGAAGAGAATCAGACAGGAAATTTTTGATCGGGGGAGATCGATTGCCATATGTGGGTGCCGTTGTATACGGGAAAAAAAATTAGATCATGCGCGGGCTGGACTTTGAATGGAAGAGCGCGATATCTTTTCTGGTCTGAAACGAATGAAAGTCGGGTACTCCATCGGGTAACTATCGGATGTATCCGATATATTTGCCGGATATCCGGTATCCGACGGATACTGCCCTTCCCACATCCGGCTCCGATACTTGATACAAGTTTCCGGCTCTGACTCCGATATCCAGGAAAATTACCGGGTATCCGACTTTTACTATCCGATTGAGCTCCGACCTGCTTCGGGCAGTCGGGCGGGCGGATAATATCCGACCCGTTTTCAGGCCTACATCCACTGTAGCTCCTGCATTGTGTAGTCGTGTTGGATCTCGACTGAATCTGATGTATCACACCGGCTTGATACACAGATCCGACCAAGTTGTCGACATGGCATCTACCTTTGCCCCACCCCTGTATAACTCGCCTTTGTATCTCTTCAATCATCATGGAGGATACTAAAAGGTAAAACAAAATTATGAAACCGTTTCAAACTTTAATTAAAAAACACAGGTTTTCATATTTGATAATAAAAAACACAGGGTTACAGGGCTACAGTAAAAACACTGTTCAACAGAAGTATAAGTCGAAATAAGTCACATTTTTGTGACTTCTTCTAGTTTATGTGCTTGTAGTTTCATTAGAGAAATTGTAGCAATGGGTATAAACCGAAGCAACATAAGCCTGCTAAAGGGGGTCTCAGAGATGGGAATACCACCATATATAAACTGCATGTGCCTCAGTCACAAAAGAAAAAAAAGAAGACTGCAAGTGCCACACTGCTTCATTCCTTTTCCCTCATCCACTGATGTGCGGCCAATTTCGTTGCCGACGGGGTAATAATCTTTTCTTGCCACTGAGTGAATCCATGGTTCATACTGTATACAGTTGTGAGGTAGAGGAGAAAGAGATACTTGTCTCACCAATCATCTTACATCCGTTCTTAAATTGATGTCGCCGTTGAATTTTTTAGTTATGTTTGAACGCTTGCCTTATTCAAAATATTAGTTCAAATTTAGAAACTTATAACTTATTATTAAACTATCTTTAGTGATAAAACAAATCATAACAAGATATATAATAAATTTTTAAATTTTTTAGTAAGACAAATGGTCAAATATTACTAAAAAAGTCAACGGTGATATCAATTTAAAAAACAGAGAGAATAATAATGTTGTTGTTTAGTTCAGAGATTGATGGCCAGGATCACAACGCTACGATCGACGCTAAACCAACCTGAAACCAAACCATTAGTGACTGGTGCATGTATTCACTCTTGGGACTTGAAAAATTGATAATACACGTCGCTGTCCGTGTTCATGCCAGGTGCTAGTAATTACCACCAAGTAATAATGCCAAAACCAATCGTTCTTTTGTGTTTTGAAAATAATGATCACTGCACCTTGGATTTCCTAGAGCTGGTGCAGGGACAAAAAGAAAACACACCACATTGGGGGAGCAGGTACCTGCCAACTTTCAGGATTCAGAGGCAAGCAGATGCGTAGATGGCCCTCATGTACTGTGGCTCTGGCATGGTGTTGGATCTCAATAGGGGTCTCAACTCTCAAGGACCACATTCGCATCTGCCTGCTCCACAGATCTAGCAGCCATGGTGGCGATGTGCTATCTACCCTACTGTGTCCTAACTAACGTGGATTTGGACCAGCTGCCTAGAGAACTATTTTTTTATTTTATTAATAAAATCTTGTGGAAAACTAATTTTTCAGTATCTAGACAATTTTGTTACATCAAATTTACAGTCACGCGAATTAGGTTGGGGTGACTAACGCCACGTAGGAAGTTAATTCCACGCTGGATTGGGTGGCTAGCCAGCCAATCACATGTATGTAAGCATCCCATACAGTGAAATTTACGTCTCTTTCAAGGTTTCTTGTCTCTTATCAATGGAGTTGGAATTATGTGGAGTTGCTTTTGTAATCAGAGAAAACAGTATGCTTTAACATCAACAAAATTCTCTATTCGCAAAAAATAAAAATTATAACCCTCCCACATTTGCCAAAAGTAAGGCATTGTTTCTTGGTTATATATTTGTTTAATAACATTCCTAGTTATAGTACCAATATGCATATGTTTTGTACGTCCTAGTTGGAATTGTATGCCCTGGTACCTTCTAAATCATGATATCAGAATGCCAGTATATCTGTGTGCTAGCTTGTTTCGATGCAAGTTGCATTTGCTTAATTAGCTACTTGCAGTCATGTATGGAGCAGTAGTTTTTCTCAGATTGGTCGAAGAATTGTCGGCATCAATGTGAGGGTAAAATCAAGAGATTAATAATGGCGTCTTTCCGTCCTTTATGTCAATAGTGCTTGCTCGTTTGTTGATGATCTCTGTAGCAAGTGCACTCAGCCCGTGCTATTGCTATACCACACTGTCTTGGTCTTCCTCATACCTGAGAAGTTCAGAATGGTGCCCAGCGGGAAAGCCTTTGCATACTCATCCGATACTTTGGGCCAACAGCGGCTTCACGGGGCCAATTTCCAACGAGCATCACACGCGTGGGCCGTAAAATCTGTGTTGCCGCCAGGGCGCCTCATTGATAGTTACTACTCCTTCTGTTCCAAAATAGATGTCACTGTTGACTTTTAGATATCACGTACCACTCGTCTTATTCAAAAATTTAATTCAAATATAAAAATAAATATGTCATGATTAAACTACATTCAATGATAAAACAAGTTGTAAAAAGATAAATACAATTTACGTAAAAAATTTAAATAAGACGAGCGGTCAAACGTGATGTCTCAAAGTCAACAGTGACATTTATTTCTGAACAGAGGGAGTACTCACGTGCAGCTGTCGTTTGCAGGATTGTGTATTGTACTCTACTTTAGTCCAAGCAAAATTTGGAGTGATATCAATTTAAAAAACAGAGAGAATAATAATGTTGTTGTTTAGTTCAGAGATTGATGGCCAGGATCACAACGCTACGATCGACGCTAAACCAACCTGAAACCAAACCATTAGTGACTGGTGCATGTATTCACTCTTGGGACTTGAAAAATTGATAATACACGTCGCTGTCCGTGTTCATGCCAGGTGCTAGTAATTACCACCAAGTAATAATGCCAAAACCAATCGTTCTTTTGTGTTTTGAAAATAATGATCACTGCACCTTGGATTTCCTAGAGCTGGTGCAGGGACAAAAAGAAAACACACCACATTGGGGGAGCAGGTACCTGCCAACTTTCAGGATTCAGAGGCAAGCAGATGCGTAGATGGCCCTCATGTACTGTGGCTCTGGCATGGTGTTGGATCTCAATAGGGGTCTCAACTCTCAAGGACCACATTCGCATCTGCCTGCTCCACAGATCTAGCAGCCATGGTGGCGATGTGCTATCTACCCTACTGTGTCCTAACTAACGTGGATTTGGACCAGCTGCCTAGAGAACTATTTTTTTATTTTATTAATAAAATCTTGTGGAAAACTAATTTTTCAGTATCTAGACAATTTTGTTACATCAAATTTACAGTCACGCGAATTAGGTTGGGGTGACTAACGCCACGTAGGAAGTTAATTCCACGCTGGATTGGGTGGCTAGCCAGCCAATCACATGTATGTAAGCATCCCATACAGTGAAATTTACGTCTCTTTCAAGGTTTCTTGTCTCTTATCAATGGAGTTGGAATTATGTGGAGTTGCTTTTGTAATCAGAGAAAACAGTATGCTTTAACATCAACAAAATTCTCTATTCGCAAAAAATAAAAATTATAACCCTCCCACATTTGCCAAAAGTAAGGCATTGTTTCTTGGTTATATATTTGTTTAATAACATTCCTAGTTATAGTACCAATATGCATATGTTTTGTACGTCCTAGTTGGAATTGTATGCCCTGGTACCTTCTAAATCATGATATCAGAATGCCAGTATATCTGTGTGCTAGCTTGTTTCGATGCAAGTTGCATTTGCTTAATTAGCTACTTGCAGTCATGTATGGAGCAGTAGTTTTTCTCAGATTGGTCGAAGAATTGTCGGCATCAATGTGAGGGTAAAATCAAGAGATTAATAATGGCGTCTTTCCGTCCTTTATGTCAATAGTGCTTGCTCGTTTGTTGATGATCTCTGTAGCAAGTGCACTCAGCCCGTGCTATTGCTATACCACACTGTCTTGGTCTTCCTCATACCTGAGAAGTTCAGAATGGTGCCCAGCGGGAAAGCCTTTGCATACTCATCCGATACTTTGGGCCAACAGCGGCTTCACGGGGCCAATTTCCAACGAGCATCACACGCGTGGGCCGTAAAATCTGTGTTGCCGCCAGGGCGCCTCATTGATAGTTACTACTCCTTCTGTTCCAAAATAGATGTCACTGTTGACTTTTAGATATCACGTACCACTCGTCTTATTCAAAAATTTAATTCAAATATAAAAATAAATATGTCATGATTAAACTACATTCAATGATAAAACAAGTTGTAAAAAGATAAATACAATTTACGTAAAAAATTTAAATAAGACGAGCGGTCAAACGTGATGTCTCAAAGTCAACAGTGACATTTATTTCTGAACAGAGGGAGTACTCACGTGCAGCTGTCGTTTGCAGGATTGTGTATTGTACTCTACTTTAGTCCAAGCAAAATTTGGAGATGAGGGAATACGGGGGCTACAAACCAATCCTTTGCCATGCTTCGCTCACTCGCGATGGTATAGGAGCCGTTTACGTCTGGCAACGCACAAGTAGAAAAGCAGGTTCAGTGACAGTACGAACTGAACAACGATCAAATATGATATCCGACTATGCAAACACAGAAAAACATCTAAATGTGAAATCAGTAATCATTTGGTTTTCTTTCTAATAAACATCAATAAACTGTCCTAAGGAAACTTCTACAGAATCAACATACTAGGAACTATGTTTGTGACTCCCAAATAACACAGCAACTTGCATCATTGCAATCTGAAATCAGGAAGGACGGTCTATCGAATTGTGTTGCAGTTTGCTACTTTCAGGTTTTTTGAGTTACTACATCAAAAACATGCTGCTGATTGCTCTGTTCTAACTTACACCCACACACGTTTTTTTCCGTTTCTTGAGCGGAAAAAAAAAGCAATCACTAGTAGTAAATGCAGGCACTTTGTAGCAGCTTATGAAGATTTGCAGATCACTATCCAAAAATGAGTATCTATGACAATACGTAATGGATCCCTATCTAATTAGAGAGCAAAGGCTACAGCCGGCTTTGTGGTGAAAAGAACCACACATTAGAACAGGACGATTGAAACTGGGGGCAGGACATGACTTACTCCAGCTCGCCACTTTCTCTTCACCCGCCAACAATTTGGCTTCCCTTGACATGTCCTTTGTTCCTACATGGATAATTAAAGGAGGCAACAATGAAGTTACCAAGAAGCGCAAAATGCTCCAGCGAAAGGAATGATTGTTATTTATTGGAAGAGCATGCGGAAAATGAAAACAGGATCACTAACCAGAGTTCAGGAAAACAACAGGTGTAGATATGATAAACGATGCTAGTAGGACTTTGTAAAAAACTCGTCGCTGCTATAGATCCATCTGATGTTGCCGGCCCTGAGATTTTGGTGGCCCAGGGCGAATCAAAAAGTCGAGGCCCCCCTCTATGAAAAATTAAAATTTTACTATATTTATATATGAAATTTTGCCACCAAAATCTTGTAGATATATATAAAAATATTATGAAAAAAATACAATTTACGTAAAAAATTTAAATAAGACGAGCGGTCAAACGTGATGTCTAAAAGTCTACAGTGACATCATTTAAAGTCAGTTGGCACATGATAAATCATGAACTGCATTTAATCTATGTTAAAAAGGCAAAATTGTCTGTACTCTTCGCCCACAACACAATGTTCAAATTGAATTTGTTTGAGATACACTATGATTTTTTGGTTATTGTTTGGGACACACTATTAACAATGAAACAATTATTTTCAACATTTTATCTCAATACATAAAATACGCTAGAACTTGAAACTTTGCACAAAGAAACATTGTGATATTTTCTATAATGTACTTTTTGATAGTTATTTCTTCAAACATGTGCATAGTTTTCTCATCGTTTAATATTTTATTTGTGAAGAATATAATGCAATCATTTGAGAAAAAATCTATCAAAAAGTACACTGATAGAGAATCTCACAATGTATCTTTGTGCAAAGTTTGAAGTACCATGTATCATCGCTAATAGTGTGTCCTAAACAATAACCACAAAACCATAGTGTGTGTAAAACACATTCGCAAAAAAAAAATAGTGTGTGTAAAAGAAATTCGATTTTAATATTTGTGTTGTGACGGAGACACACTTTGTCTGTGTGCTCTAGAAAATTTTGCCTACAAAAATCTTAGCTAATAATAAACATATCATGGGACCTGTCCAAAGAACATTCCCAAAATTGTATATGTGATCCAACCCTTAAAGATATCCAGCTCTAGGTTCAATATTTCCAGCTAATGGATTAGTGTATCTTACTATAAACTGCACTACAGATTTACCAGCTTGAACATTCATTATCCAACATGAATATCCTTATGACAAGCTTGCAAAGGATTATCATTGATTTCTTAGTGCCGTTATATACAGAGCCATCCCGGTCAAAATGATTTGCATCGCGGAGCAAACTTCTAAGTATCGTTTTAACAAGAAGACCCGATTCTATGCATACAGTAAAGGCTTTTCTTTCCTCTTTCTAGATCTACATTTTGCATCATCTATGATAACTTGCATTTTGATTCTGTTCTTTATAGGCACGCATGGAGGGAAATAGCTTTGGACAAAGAGGCTCATCTAGAAGGGCAAGAAGACTGCTATACAAAATCGCCCTCGAGAAGCCATTGGAACCAAGGCGAGGGCCAAGGATGGTCGAGCTGGAGAGAGTGAGGATCCAAAAACTAGGAAATGAAACGGATGTTCTTAATAACATCCGTTTGGTAATCTCTGGAATCGTAGCCGGCCACCAGCAATCTCTAGAACTGGAACCCTCGCTTGGTAATCACATGTCTGATCCCTTTCATGATTCTTTACACGTTGTTTTGTATCACAATATTATTTCTCACCTTCTCATCTCATTCGATGTGCTTTTTCTTCGAGAATCGATCTATCAAGCAGGAGGGAAACAGAATGACAACCAACCTAAAGCAGCCGCCTTACCATCAGCCTCAGCCTTATGCTTCATTTTCCCCTCAAAGGCATCACAACTTTGCGGTAACTTTTTATCTATGCGTGGTTGTATTTACTATTCCCCAAACTTTTTTTTATTTGACATGTTTTTTTGGTTTAATGATGTATAAAGATGTACTCTAACTCATGATAAAAAAAACTATTGTACGAGTGTCTAACTAATGTAAATATGAAACCAGGCCTCCTGGCACATCTGCAGTAGCATCTTATGCCAATCTACGCAACAGGTGCCTGCAACTCTGTCCCTCTTGAAAGAAACACCTGATCATCATTAGGTGTGTACATTTATATCGTTCTCAGTTCTCATAGATTAGCAGTAATAACTGTAAGAAATATGGACACGCACCTGGTATATATCAAGCTCTACAGGCTGCTTGCTCTGTTTGGGCTTGTCTCCTTCTTCCTCTACCTGCTCTGTGCGTGTAGGTACACCTCTACCCGAGAATGCAATCGACCATGGAGGATGATAAGGTGTCGCCGGCATCGATCACGAAGCAAACCGCTGTTTGACAACGACGTTTGTGTTCTCAATATATATAGGATCTATAAAACTTTTGTATTGTGCCGGCCTATATATACTACCTCGGTGACGCTATGTTGCTATAGCTACACCAAAAGAAGTTAGCTTTCCTCTTGATAAATAGAAAACAAGCTCTTGAGTCATGACCGTAGAGTCTTAATTTATCTATCTGTGCTGTCATTCGGAGCAACATAGACCAAGGAACTCAAATAGTGGCTGACGCACAACTGCTTGCGTTGAGCCCATTTCCACTACTCCTTTTACAAACATTGTCTTAGTGCCGACTTAGGAAGCATAAAAATCTTGAACAATAATTGCACTATCTGGTTCTCCATCGTTCCTTGCATTATCGTGAGACAGGCAAGGCTGGCCCTATTGTTTTCGTTGTGAAACGTTTCTTAATGATCACGTAAGTAGATACTAATTTAGTAACAAATTATCCAAAGGACACTATTTGGGGAACCGCCACCCTAGGGGTCGTCCGTTTCCGGCACCGAGATTACCAAATAGACGTTATTCCCTTCTGTTGGCTGGGTATAAGGTTTAAACATCACAATCAATAAAATACACTTGAATCATTTGGCTCGACGGCGCTACACGAGAATATTGCAATCGACCACGGAGGATGATAAGGTGTCGCCAGCAACGACCAAGGAGGCCGCGGTTTGACAACGACATTTGTGTGTTCCAAATATATAGGTTCTATAGAATTTGTATTGTGCTGGGCCGGCCTATATACCGCGGGGACGATATGGTAGCTCGAAAGAGAAAACAAGCTCACGACCGCAGTACTGCCAATCCAGGCCGGCAAGTAACACATATGTACAAGAGGTTCCTCGGCAAACTTCTGGCCTGCAGTTTAATGATCAGTGACAAAGTCATTTTGACGTCTCTGAAGGGACTCAATCACATTCATGTTGTTTTTGAGTCCTTTGGCACTTTTTAAACCATAGGATTCTTTTTATGTATGCCATTATGTGCATTATTTTACAGGCTGTCCACATTCCAGTCCAGTGGTAGCGACAATTATGTACAAACACTTCTATATGAATACTTTTGTGATACACTGTTCATTTTACTTGCAATAGAAATTTATATTTATATGTATGTGTATGTGAAAATTTTGTTCTTACATAGAGGGGCCCCTGACATTTAGATTCGCCCCGGGCTGCTAAAATCCCAGGACCGGCCCTGAGTGGCACACATGTACCAGAGAATTACAAAAAAAAAAAGGAACTCTCTTGCTGCTAATGGCAGTACATACATATATATAGCACCATGATGTAAGCAGTTTAGCCATTTTTTTTTACAGTTATACAAGGAGGTTCAGTTACACTCCATAGTCCATACGTACAGTGTGTTTAAACACAAAATACTGAGGTTGCACGGATAGTAAAAAGGAAAAGAAAAAATTTCTCATTGTACGTAGTTTATAGTTTTGCACTTATATATAGATAAACAGTGGCAAGTCGTTGTGCCCAGTAACTACTTGACATGCGCATCCAATTTCCTTTAGCTAAAAACGTGTATCTGTTGGTATTTCTTACGGTCACAGATAAATCACTACAAGAGATCTGGCCTTCTACGACGCTAAAAAAACTGGATTTTATGTCAGGATGAACAATCTGTGACGTTAGCGCGACGAAACTGCTTTCGTCGCAAATTGCACGTTTAGAATGATGTTCTGCGACGAATACATATTTTTTGCGTCGTAAATCTTTGCGACGTTACAAGCCAAAAACGTCACAAAAAACTGATTGGCCCAACAACAACCGACCAGCTTTAGTGGGCTGGGCCCAGTCTGTTGTGGGCTAAGCCAAATTGTAAACCTTTTCATTTTACACATTTTAGCCCGTTTTGCCTTTTTTCAACAAAAGTTGATTCGTTTAATGGGCTAGATTGAAAATTTTGTGGCCAGCCATCCAGCATGGGCTATATTTCATACGGGCCTGGTTGAACCATCCAGTTTTTTCACAAGCGAGCCGAACATACGGACTCAATCAAAAGACAGCCCATCTCATACAAAAGCACAGCCCACGAGATTTCAACCAATATCTTAGTGATCGGTCCGCTAGTTCACGCAAATCCGAAGAAGTTATCACCACCAGAATTCAACATACATTTACTCACAAAAAAAAAGAATTCAACATACAATCTATACAGGGTTACACAGGTTTATGGTAACAGACTAACAGGTTGGACAAAAAACGAAATGGGACATTGGCCTCCTGAAAGCTTTCTTCGAACTTTTTATCTCCTGAATGCTTGGCCCTTGCTGCTTCTGATCAGAATCAAAGCTCAAAAAGGAACAAGTAGGACTGGAGTGAAAGAAGGATTAAATGAGACATACAAATAAAGCCATAAGGATTTTAATTTGCATGATAACTTCCCATTCTTCTAATGATTCTGTATGTCACAAGCTCATTGATATATAGACGTTAAAATGACTAGCTATACTGAAACTTGTATGATAGGAGGGTGAATGTCATGTTATTTTGACAAGTTACTAGTCATCATTAGTTATGAGACAACCAATCAGAAGTTCGTGCTTGTTTTTACCCACTTTATACAACTGCATTCTTGATTGAAAGGTTGATGGATCTTCATTTATAAAATACAAATGACCTATAGAATAATGCATTTGGAAACTGTATTTTAAGCATCTAACAGTTTGAGAGGATGCTATTAGATTACCAGAACAGAGCTCTAACAAAGCCTCCCTACTCCCCAACAATGTAACAGATAAGGAAAGACATTACCGGCAACCCTGGTTATGTCACAGATAAGCTCACCGAGAACCACCAATATAGACGAACCTGAAACAAAGTATGCATTAGAATAGAAAAGATTTCACATGGACAAAAATAAATCATCGTAAAGCAGACAACTACGGCTTCCATATTTGCAGGTTATTTTCAGAACAAAATAGTTGTTTCAGCTGAAATGCTAAGTTAAATTCCCTGTCTCGCTAACCTGGTGGGGATGAACAGCTCGTCAATTTCAGTAACAGATGGATTACTGGATAGCATCCCTGCCCGCAGCATGCCACCCTAATGAACGGGGGAAAATATTAAAAGCCACCCAAAGCCAAACCGAATCTTAACAAACAAGAAAACAAAGAGATGCTCAAGATTTAGAACGACTGCATGCGCGGATCATATCTAGAGGGAGGGAACACGAGAGGCGACGGGGCGACCACCAACTGCCGTGCGAGCTGGGGGACCGCCCGCTGCAGCGCAGCACGAGATCTCGGCCAGCAGCCACGCGCTCGCCTGCTCGAGCTAGCACCTGCGCCCCGCACTATCCTGTGCGGCCGCCAACTCCGAGAATCCCAAATCCGTAGGGAGCGGCAAGCACGAACGACCAGCTTGCCGTACCGGATCAGCTCCGATTGCAGCAGCGGATCTAGGGAGGGGAGTAGCGTCATGGTGAGGAGACGAGGGCAGCGGCGGATCTGAGGGGAACAGAGGAGTGGAGCGGGGCGGGGGTGGAGAAGTGGAGTTAGGCGTGGCGTGGGGGCGGAGCGGGAGTGCGGCGGGATTAGGGTTCGGGGGACGCACACATCTAAATATAGTCAGTAAATGTTTGTGTAGACAAAGTTGTAGTTTCGCTGGAAATAATTTGGGCCTGGCGCGCTCCGACCAAATTTCTCGCCCATGGCGAGCTCCACATTGACAGATAGGACCACCATGTAAGTGACTCGGACAAAAGCACAATCCAAAAATACGTTTCGACTTCAGGAAGGCGCCACATATATTATATATTCTTCTCTTTTTTGTATCTTTGAAAATATGTTGACTTTTGGACTCAAATTAATT
>LAPY01001631.1:52133-63649 GCA_000970635.1 Eragrostis tef
ACCCGCCAGAGAAAACTGGGGCCAAGTGGGGCCCACAGCAGTCCGGCCGAACCACCAAGGTGGGTTCGGCCGAACTGGCCTGGGCCCCTCTGGTCCTGGGCTTCTTCTGGTGCCTTCTTTCGGCTGTGTGTTGACCCAACCCACTTGCTTGGTTGGCTGTTGAGGTTCTGTTCTATGGATTTTGGGCTTTTGGACTAGATTCTTTAGTCCGGGGAGAATCTGTTGATTGTGAAGTCCATGTTTCAGATTTCCCCTGTTTTGTATGAATTGCACCTGCACTCATAATTTCACCAAGACTAGTGGAATTTGTTAGAGATAAACCCTATGTCTACTCTTGGTGATGGTGTTAGGTTCAAAAGGTGCAATAAGGTGACGGTAAAAGTAGACCGTAAGGACCGTCAACAGTATCCAATTTCAGTGGGAGCAATGAATGGAGGGGCAGAATCGTTGTGGAAACGATGGAACTTACAAATTCCGGTGATCCTGAGCTTCGTCCTGCAAATGCAAGTCATCCTCCTCTCCTGTGCAGGGATGAACTAGAGAAGGCCCAGTCCTGTTGACAATCCTCCTCTGGTTGGCATACTTCCTTGGATTAAATGAATTCAATTGATTTAGAAGCAATAGAGCAGTTACGTCATTAGAAGTATTAATGTTAGAGTCCCGTGTGACAGAATATCTCCAAGTCGGGTGTTAATTAACTACCAACAACCTCGGAGGTAGGTCCTACTGCATCGACAGGCTTACCTAATGTAGCATGTATATATTTTTTTTTGTGAATATGTAGCATGTATATATAACTGTCTTCGCTCCATTAAAACTAATTGAATGGATCTAGATATTGTTGTTGTCACTCACAGTTGTTCAGGAAATTAAATAAAACCGTAAGTATGAACTAATTTAAAACAATTTATTTAAGTTTCCATTTTGCACATTGTATGCACATTTGTTTCATATGACATTTGCTAAAATATATGAAATGCTATTATTTAGGAATTTTTTCGTCTGATGTGTAAGAAGATATGCCAAATTATTGCCGTGTGTGGTTCTCAAATGCTTCTCTAGTTGCATCGTGTATGGTTACATGGTGATTAATTAGAGAATACACCACAGGTCATGTATATATCAGTAAGGTGTCATTAGAAAATGAGAAAATTGTATGGGGGCTGCTATCGGGACGGCAACGTTGGACATATTCGCACTACCTACAAGATGACCAAATCTATCGTGTGATTTGGTGACAATGGCACCTTCAAAGTTATTGAGTGGCACAATTGATCAATAAGACATTTTAGACCGAGTCAGTATCCTGGGTGAAATATGCATCGTAACTAATTTTGTTTGTTTACTTGTTGTATGGGTATGTCCCATCCTCCTACAAGTGGTGCCATGGGTTGCTCATCTTCTAGTGATATAAGACACAGAAGTTCAAGCCACACTTGCCAAAGTAGTAGGGAGCTAGTAAAAGAGAGCCCAGAGCAATGGCTTTGCAAGGCCTTGTAGACTGGAGGGGACGGCCGGTTAACCAAAAGAGACATGGTGGAGTGGAAGCCACCCTGTTCATCCACTGTAAGCAACAACATCTATATGATCCTCATCCTTTTACAACTGAAATCTTGCTAGAATCCTGACTCACACATTGTGTTTACAGTCCTCATTGTGATGGCAAATATTGCAAATATACCATTGATATTGAACCTAGTGAGCTATTTGCATGGGACGATGCACATGGGCATCAAGGACGCATCCACCACCTCCACCAACTTTTTTGGTGCAATCTGCTTCTTCTCCTTCCTTGGTGCCTTCATCTCCGATTCCTACATCAAGCGATTCTACACCATCCTCATCTTCGCTCCCATCGAGATCATGGCAAGTACCTACCCGTCCTGAAGATGAGTCTAAAGGCTCCATGAAATTTAAACACTTAAAATTGTTCAGTAAACCTGT
Source organism: Eragrostis tef (assembly GCA_000970635.1). Taxonomy (NCBI): domain Eukaryota; kingdom Viridiplantae; phylum Streptophyta; class Magnoliopsida; order Poales; family Poaceae; genus Eragrostis; species Eragrostis tef. The sequence continues at coordinate 54,078 of LAPY01001631.1, forward strand.
TGAAAAGGAGTTTTTATTGTCATGGACAGGGTTACATCATCCTAGCATGCCAAGCACACATCTCGTCGTTGCACCCTCCACCGTGCGACGTCATCAACCATCCCAACGAGTGCACTCCAGTGAGTGGCAAGAACCTGAGCCTACTCAGCCTGGGCCTGTATCTCATCCCCGTGGGCGAGGGATCATTGCGCTCGTGCGCGGCAGCGTTGGGAGGTGACCAGTTCGACAGCGATGATCCAAAAGAGATGCGCCTCAGGATTAGCTACTTCAACTGGTTCACCTTCTGCATCTCACTGGGAGGGTTCGTTGGGCTCGTCTTCTTGGTGTGGGTGCAGGACAATAAGGGCTGGGGCCTCAGCTTCGTTGTTGCTGCACTCCTGGTGCTCTTTGGCACAGTCGTCGTCACCGGAGGGTTGCCGCTCTACCGACATCAGAAGCCCACGGGGAGCCCCCTCACAAGAATACTTCAGGTAAATATACAAGTTCAGGTTTGGTAGTACGAATTTTGCCAAATTTTGATGGGGATATATATTTCGTAATTTTTGTCAACATATTCTTTGGATGTTGCAGGTTTTCGTGGCTGCGTTTAGGAAGAGGAAGCTGTCGCTGCCTGAGAATTTTGTGGAAACAAATGATGTCACTGATGCCTCAGGAAACAAGAGCGTTGAAATTTTGGAGAGAACGCCCGGCTTCAAGTAAGATTGTTTCCTGTCAGACATCATACGTTGTGCTATCCCTATTTCCTTATACGCTAAATACAATTTGTCTAGTTATGTACTCCCTCTGTTTTATTTATTTCTTGTTGACACTACGAGCTATCCAACGTTATTAGCAAAAAAAAAATGGAGGGAATAAGTGTTTACTGGTGACGTTATTGCTTCCACAGAGACTTTGTGGACTTTCTAGCAAATTAAAAATGATAATTCGACAAGAGGGAAGTAATAATATTCAAAGCAATGACGTCAAGAAATGCAATTTACCCGGTAGATATTTGTTTCTTGCTTCTGTTAGTATAGTGTACTATAATTTTGTATGAGATCGGGACATTTGGTGCATACTTTGAACCACTGTTAATTTCTCCGCATTAATTCATTCGTACAAGGTTCCTTGACAAGGCAGCCGTGGACAACGGCGACAAGGGCGCGTGGTCGCGGTGCACGGTGACGCAGGTGGAGGAGGCCAAGATCATCCTCCGCATGGTGCCCGTCTTCCTGAGCTCCATCCTGGGCAACGTGCCGCTCCCTCTGCTGCTGGCCCTCACCGTGCAGCAGGGCGGCACCATGGACACCCGGCTCGGCGGCACCCGGATCCCGCCGGCGTCTCATCCTCGTCGCCTACGACCGCGCCGCCGTGCCGTGGCTCCGCCGCGCCACGGGCTACGCCGGCGGCGTCACGCACCTGCAGCGCGTCGCCGTCGGGTTCGCCGCCAGCGTCGCGGCGCTCCCCGTCGCCGGACGCCGGCCGGCGCGCCGCCGGCCATGTCGGTGTTCTGGCTGACGCCGCAGTTCTTCCTCCTGGGCGTCATGGACGTCACCTCCTTCGTCGGCCTGCTCGAGTTCTTCTACAGCGAGGCGTCGCTCGGCATGAAGTCCACCGGCAGCGCCATCGTGTTCTGCGTCCTCGGCGTCGCGTCGTGGCTCGGGAGCCTCCTCATCCAGGTCGTCAACCGCGCCACGTCGACGTCCTCCTCCTCCGGTGGTCGACGACATGGGTGGCTCGACGGCGCCACGCTCGACGACAGCTGCCTCGACCTCTTCTACTGGCTCCCCGCGGCGTTTGCGCTCGTCTCCTTGCTCATCTACTTGCTCTGCGCGTGGATGTACACCTACAGGCATGATCCCAGGATGAAACCCGTACTGGTCAGGGATGATGTCGTGGTGCCGGAGACCACAAGGACACCAGCAGTTTGATAATGCCGTAGCCGCATTCCACCAACAGGTCTAGAATTCGATGTTTGAGTTTGAGTATGAAGGATAGGCTGATAGATGCTTTTTGTTTAGAAAAGGGAACATATTACTTAATATCCCAGTCTACTTTTTCATTACACAGTTCCATATAAACCGAGCACCACCCACAGTATTAGAAAAACAAGCGATTCATCCATAAACTATGCTTCAACTGTGGGATCCTATGGTTTCTCACAGCATTTTGACCTTGGTGGTTGGCCTCCGGAGTGGACATGTTATTTTTCTTACTGTCCCACTTGCCCTCCTCACATTATTTTTCTCCTCCCTGGTCGTTGCATTTTCCTTTGTTGGCCTCCGGAGTGGACATGTTATTTTAAGCCTAAAAATGTGAATAAGCATATATTTATGTTGAGTAAGCCTTCATTTTTTTTTGTTACGTACTGGTGTCTGAGTTATGCATTTTTCTTTATTTTCAAAATGGCTTAGGTTTACATCTTCACCTAAACTGATTAAATTCTTCTAACAGATTGTTGCCAACGAATAAACTGTAGGCACATTATACAAATATATTCACACAAAATATTCCAATATGAGAAACGTGTGAGGCTGAATCATATTTCACTGTTAAAAGTATTAACAAGGTTTTTAAAAGTTACAAATTCTGTGTGGCCCATTTCTGCTTACACCTGCAAGTAAAATGATGTTGGATAGCTGTTTTCTTAATTGAGTGCACACGTCAATGGCGTTAGACTTAATCTTTATGTGTACGTGTGTGCTCATTGGAGTCAGTTATGTGCGTGCCTTAGTTTGATCCCAGGAGCCCCTACAAGAACATGTGCTTGGAGATGTGTCTGAATCAGGTGCCTATATGTTGACGGGCGTCATTGTCTCAGACGGGGGCTCTCTAGCCCCGTCTGAAATAAGGTTATTAGAGCGGGTTTTTTACCTCGTCTGAAAAGTCGCGTCTACGATATGCGATTCTGTAGTAGTGTGTGAAATTCGTATCACATTTTGCATGACATGCGGGTCAGTTAGTGTAGTAGTTAGTGGACAGATTAGTGGAGCTCTTCATGCGGGTAGTCATGCATGGCTTGCTGTAAGGGAGGAGGCTGATCTGGGTGAGTGCCTGCCACAGCAGTGCATGGCTATAAAAACCTCTGTAATCTGTGTGTGTTTTAGTGGCCAAGTGAGAAGGCAAGAAACGAGGGTGATGGTGCACAGTGCCGTGACACAAGTTCTGTGTGTGTACATCCTGTGCTTGTGTGTGTGTTCCCAACAAGAATGAGAGAAAGCAGCTGCTGCAAATCAGCCTGCCGAACGAGCTGAATGAGAGAGAGCAGGAGACATTTGATATCAGAGCTTTGTTGAGGTCTTGCGACCTGTTGTGATGTCCGGTGATGGAGTGTACACATCATCGGACTGTCGCAGCCCTAGCAGCAGTGGCAACAACGTCGATGGCAACAATGATGAATGGAGGCAGATGTACTGGTGGGCTTCGCGCATGGATGAAGAGGCGCTAGCACTGAGCTAGTCCATGCGTGTAAATGCTTTAGATGAGTTTAGTGTGGCTATAAAAACCTCTGTAATCTGTGTGATTAGTGTGGCCAAGTGAAGGCAATAAAAGAGGGTACGCTTTTGTGGAGTGCAGTGAAACAATTTCTCGTGTGTGTCTGTCTTGCGCGTGTTCTTGTGCTTGTGTGTGTCCCCAACAAGCTAGAGTGAGTGAGAGCAGGAGCTGACCAATCTCATCAGCTCCAAACAAATGGTACCTGGATATTTCATACCAGCGGGGCCAACCAAATTCGAAATCATTTTCCACCAACCATAGTGCTCCCTGGCTGCATAAATAGCTAGCCCACAAAGCTAGTAGCCTGCTACAACTCCGTCGTTTCTTCCTCCGAGCCAAGCAAAGAGAGTTTCCTATTCCAGTTCCATCGACACCTTCAATGGCGGGCTGGTCGTCTCTTCCTGCGGACGATGTCGTCAGCGTAGCCAACATCCTGCTTGCTGACGTCTGACGACGACATAGACTACTACATGAACCTTTGTGTCGTCTGCATCCACCCGCGCAAGTCCACAACCCGGCGGCCACAAGCTGTTCTAGCCTAAAATCTTGGCCGTGCTCAAGAACTACGGCTACCTCCATGGCAGCTGTGTCGTTTCCATGGTGTCCTCCATAAGAAAACCCCTATGCTCCGCAATTACTACTTCTTCTGTTCTTCAACGTCTCCAACGGAGGCGGGCCTCCTTGTGGTGCTTGTGTGCTCAACTCCTTCACAGACTCCAAGGTTTGTTTCACGGGGCCATGTGTGCAGAGAAAGTGTTAATTAGGGCTGTGGCCGTGACCACATCGCGGAAGATGAGGCTCTTTATCTCAGACCATTGGGACTTTGTGGGTTGGGCACTAGAACAGCCAAGGATTTTAAAAGTAGAGGCAATCACTTCTCAGCCGCGTTCTCCCTGCCAGCATGACGCAAGTCGCAGGCGCTGTCCATGTCCTCAACTGGAATGGGGTCATTGTGTTCATCAGTGATGCCGTCACTGCTGGATAACGTTCTGGGAGAGGATCACAATGGGCATCACAATTCAAGAAGAAGGCTTCGCTCTTTCAACTAATGCTACTTGTTGAGTCTGCTGGAGAGTTGCTGCTTGTGGGCATGTGAACCGATGCAGGATGTCACGCTCCAGCTGCAGTGTTGTTTACAAGGTGGATACTAGGAGGAAGGTTGTCGAGCAAGTGGAGGACATGAGCAGTCGAGCCATCTTGGTCAACCATGCCAGCACCTTCATCGTCAACGCCTTCTCCACCATCGAAGCTGGCTGCGTCTGCTTAGTGGACCCAAATTGATTGCCACTAAGTTTAACCTCGCAGACCAGAGAGAAGAAGAAATCAGCCTGCTGAGACCAAGTTTCGCCCTCAGCCCTCCCACCACCCTCCAATTCCTCGCAGATTCATGTAGGTCCAACATGAACTCGTTCGAAAAAAAAGGTTCGTCATGAACATGAGTTTTGTTATCGGGAGGAATTGTTCGAGGCCAAAAGTGGTACGCATCTGGTAAAAAGATATGGCGCAAAAATGGCTGCTGCGTCCCTGATGCCATTTCTCGGCATCATATAACAGAGTTTTAGTCTGGCATTATCTCTATATATACCTTCATTGTTATATGTAGCCTGCACCTGCAGGACCAAATCAGTAATGTTTTGCAAGTGTAAAAAGAAAGGGCATTTGTGTGTAGGACACTCGGTTCAAAAATCTTTGTGTACAACATATTACTTGTCTGTTCCGCACGCAAAGATTTTTTATCCAGTGTTCTACTAACAAATTTCCCTAAAAAGACTCATGGCAAATGCACATAGCTTGGTTGCAACCCCAAACTTGATCACTAATACATTGAATCCAGAACGATCACTTAATTACTGTGATGTACAAGAACATTTATGGTATGAGAACAAAAAAAAATCTAAAAGGGAGTAATAAACAAATATAAGAAAAAAAATGACACATCAAAATGTCAAGCTTGTCATTACTTAAATAGAAGACTAAAAAAGACATTTCAACTAAGACTTCTAAGTCATCTGTTTAGACTGAACTCAAATTCCTCAAAGGAAACAGCAACTAAGGCAGAGTTCAAGCACTCCAGTTCCTCGAATTCAATTCTTCTGTGCCACAGTTCAGCGTAACGGTGGGTGTTAACAGAGTATAACTACATTTACACACCAGCTGAATATTTTTTTAAGAAAAAAGGTCTACAAAAGAGCTCTCACCGTAGGATGCAAATATCAGGAATGACCAAGTCAAAACACTAAGGACAAACAAGCAGTTCTTTTCATTTCATCTATGATTTTCTTGAACAAGTGCACATTACCAACAATGTAAGGAGAGTTTACTTCCGGACATCACAAGTATCAGCAAAAACTTTCCAAACTTTTTATGAGCTCAAATAAAGGTATGGAGAAAACAGTACAAGGTCCAAGTATAGCATGTATAGTCATTACCAATCTGGGCATGCTGCCTCGTGTTCAGAAATAAAAGAGCATCATAAATGAATCAGAAACTAATTAAAACTTTTACACTTGGTGCATTCTTTCTTAAATTGGCAACTGCCAAAATACCCATTTTTGAATAAATATATTTACCAAAATTTATTATGCATTGATAAGTTGAAAGAAACAAATATAACAATCATGTCTGTACCTTAGCATGCCACACATGGCCGCGGAAAACTCAAAGTCAAAACTTTGTTTTCTTCCATTCAAGAAATGTAGGTGGTTTTACCAATACAAGCAGCAAATTTCTCCAAATTGCACAGCCTTCTTCTCTGCACAATTTTCTGCACTATAACATAACATCGAAAAAAAGCTTTACAGTTAGTTAATTTCCACCCTTCGCAATGATGAGGTGCACCTTGGCACCTAGTATTTACAATGGAACATCAGGATCTCTTTAAAGCCATAATGTACAAAGAGATCATAGGCTAATCCAAACAGATCACTTCAATGATGACGAGAAGGTGTTATCTTCACACGATTTAAGGATAGCCTTCTTTTCATCTGAATTTCACGGACTGCTTCAGAAATCAGTAGACTCAATTTTGGAACACTCTTACATGTTAAGGGCAGGTCAATTCCAGCACTTTTCAAAGCTTCTATGATGAGTTTCTGAGATTTGGGATTATGGTCCGCACATCGCAAAGGTGTTATGCCTCTCAGAGCAGGCATTTTTCAAAGCTTCTATGATGAGTTTTGGAGATTTGGGATTATGGTCCGCACATCGCAAAGGTGTTATGCCTCTCAGAGCAGGCTTACCACATGTAGCTTCCCCGTTTTGTGCACGGCTGCAGAATATTATCAGATACGTTAGATACGTGCAACAATTCAAGTTAGAATAGCAAGTTGTCATTATAAGATTCATTGCTTTGAACAATGTTATCAGAAATGTTTCAAAAAGAAATAATTTATACTAGCACATTAAAGAACCCATCAGTGTAGTAAGTGATAGCATTAAGAGTGATTACGACCAATAAATAGCTAACAGATGCAAATCACTTAAAGAGAACAGTGGTGTAGAAAAATCAGATTCTAGATTTCATAGATACTAACCAAATCTAAAAGAACACAATTAGTCGTCGTATCACAAATACACGAAAACATAAGAATGCTTTGTCAGGGACATTAAATGAACTGTGCATTACATTTCCACACCAGTACAAGGTTTGCACAGAATAAACAATTAATACCTGATAAATCTCCATGATGTAACACATTCACTACTTAAATTATAGAAACTGGTATGGAGATTGGAGAATGGATAGAAAACAAGATCCAGAAGTTTAATATAAGGAGGCAGGGCATGTTTTGGCAATTATTTTTTTAATCAAATCAACAGATCAGAAATAACTGGTCTGCTGCGGATAGCAGCAAATGATTGCAGACCCACATGTGATAGCACTTCGGGATGAAAAATTGTAGCAGAGATGCAATGTTATATCTTATATGTTGAACAAAGAATATATAAAATATACAAGATGACATAAGTTAAGAGCTTCATGACATAAAGATGGTAACTGAACATAGTGTAAGGCCAGTAAAGGAAAGCTTCCAAATTTCTTAAAAAGATGGACAACAGGCACCGAACAAAAGAAACAAATCCGTGCATCAAATAAAGCAAGGCAGCAGAGAGTCCAATGTCTTCAATATTAAAATTGACTCGACGCAATTGATTATTTAAAAGAAATATGTTTTGATCTCTAATCAATCTGTTGAACAACCAATCAGACAAGTGAGTAGCTGAATCAGTAACTTTGCTGTCTTTCTAACTGATAGGGCAGGAGTAACTACAATGAATTGAAAAGAGAGGATGTATCCTAATGGGTAGATAAAAGTTGATTTTAGATAATAGCCTAAATTTTACATCAAACACATTATCTGTAGGTGCACAGCTAGGTAAGTCAGAGGCTGAGAACAAATATCTCAGACAATGCATGGAAAAAGAAATAAATGCATTGTATGACCAAAGAGTAATATTACTACAGGCTTGCCAAACTTTAACAGAAGTTTGAGCAAAGAGCCAAACGTCATCATCTACTTACCAAAACTTAATTCTTATAGAAAATTTTGTACTTATTGACGAGAAAAGTTGGCATACTGAATGAATCCCGTTAGCAGTGATGGGTATGATACAGAACATTGACATTGGTTATGTAACAAATGGAGAACACAGGGCTGTCTGCCGAATATATGCACCAGAGTAATAAAGCCCAAGATTATTGAGGGCTAAACAAAAAATATATAAAAAATATCATAGTGTTCGTCAGAATAATTATTTCCCGGGACCAAGCTATGTGATCAGATCCACCCAACAGTCAATTTCAAGCCTAGTTTGTTAACCGTTAGACGGGATAACATGTTGGGCATGTGTTGGGCATGGATAGGTACAGAGGCATGTTAAGCCTATTATGAAGTTGCATTATTAGGCATGGTAAGTGCAAAAGAGCTTAGTGACATGTGGCCTTGATATCCATCTCTATGGAGGTTATCAGTCCCATAGGATAGGATATCGGATATGTGTTTTCTGGCACTGTGTGTGACTTGAGAAAGCAAAAAATAACGTTGATAGATGCACAGATAAAACGAATGACAAATGAACCAGTAAAAGAGTTCATGATTTCAAGGATTCATGCTACCAATTTGTTTTAATTAAAGCTTCAACATATCATATAAGAATAGATACTCCATATTTATCAAAAGAATAACGACCTTTGTAATTAAACCCGGTATTGTTGTTTAAAGAGCTATCAAATTGAGGCAAGTCTAGAGATCACAGACATGTCTGTTTAGTTTGTACAAGAGCCCGGAGGAGACAACAAGACAACTTCTTGTTTGTTCTGTTCTACCAGTTTTCGATTTTCCATTCATGGCATCACCACACATATCAAATATTATTAAAGAAAAGCTAAAATGGTATATAACCCTAGTGTAGCTATCCCAACAGAGGTAATCAAGGAAATTTGGCGGAAACCAATCCATTCAAAACCAGAATCATGAGCCTTGGTCAAAACATACAACAACCAACAAACCAAATATGTCAGGGAGTTCTCTTAAAATCATGTCTTCAAAAAACAGGGCGCGTTAAAGAGGTTCCCCGTCTTCACGATAATGCATAAAACTTTGGCTAATTTAAAATAAAACTAAATGACAAGCAATGCCTCGTTACTCTGATTACCCACCCCGCAAAGTCCCCCAGCCGATTACACACAATATAATCACAACACTGAAGTACCATTTCACGACCAACTTGCAAAATTACAGAACACGCATATCCTAGAATCCGACCGTATACCTTCTTTCCGTGACGAAGGCGCAGGGCTGGTACAGCTGCTGCTTGGTATCCATGAGGATGTGCTCAAAGCAGTACAGCGACAGGGGCATCGCCTTGGCCTCGCAATTCGAGGCCGCGCACCGCGCCCTCGCGCCAGCAGCAGAAGCAGGCACGGGGGCACCGACGCCGCCATGATTAACCAGCGCTCCAGCGCCGGCACCATTCCCCAGCGCCGGCAGAGGGGGAGCCGGAGGCAGGGCGGGCGGGGGCTGGTCGGGGAGCACGGGGCTGGAGCCGTGCTCCCACCAGTACTCACCGTGCTTGGCCGGAAGCTCGTCGGCGACGGG
>LAPY01001631.1:70081-80304 GCA_000970635.1 Eragrostis tef
TGATAAATAAAACTCTAAAATAGGGAGGCATGCACCGGGGCTTGCCTGGCTCAGGGGTTTAGCTAACTGGGTCAGCGGGGTCAGTGTCCTGCTGCGGCTCCTCCTCCTGCACCTCCTGTGCCTGTTCCTCCAGCAGCTGGAAGTCGAGCGGCTCCGGAGTCGTCTCTTGATACTTCCGGCGCTCTCAAAATTATGAAAAATTCTGGAGACCAGGATACAGAAACTAGCTACAACTTTCCTTTTGGATTGATGCAGTTTGGTGCTACACATTTTGAATTAAAAACCGAGGAACAGCAGGATTTGCATGGAATTCGCTGAATTTTTAGAGGCACTTCCAGAATTTTTTCAAATTCTGGAAAAATTCTGGTTGGGCAAGTTTTTACAAAAAGTTTTGAGTTTCTTCAGAAGTTTGGTTTTGACAATTGTTTGAATTAAAAGATTTCAAAATTTTAATTGATTTGGTTTGAGTTTCTGTTCAGTTTGGGAATGTGCACTTGCTGGGATTTCAGTGACATGGGGTGTCACAATATGCAAGCAGATGCCAGATCAAGCTCCATATCTTATGCACGCAATACAGTGTTGATAACTTCCACAGAAAATTAAATGAAATGGACTTTCGTTTCAGACGGATGGACAAGGAAAAAAAATGTACTTGAAAGCTTTCCGTTTACTAAATAACCTATTGCCTCGTATCGACCAGCAAGAATATTTTGATCTAAGTACTTTACGAAAATGGGAACATTTCAAGAAGAATCCAGGGGTAAGTTAACTTTTCTATTCCTGACATGAGGATGTAGTCTGTGTATACTAAGTGCAATAAGCCTCAATTCCGCCAGTTCATAGTACTTGGTATGAGAGTAGACTTTCAGTCCATATTTAAATGACATCGTTTTAGCTGCGAGTGCACAAAGGATCATCGTCTTTTGTAATTTTTCGAGTCAACTTTATGTCGGCAGCCTCATGGTACTATTTATTGAGAACAAGTGCTATTATTCAGTACTAGTGGTTTCATGGCCAAATAATTGAATATTTGCATATGTAGACAAAAATGATTTTCCAAAAACATGATCAGTTATTTGCAGATCAAGATACACAATTGCTTCAGCGGATCTATTCATTGGGATCTGCCTCAAATTTCTTCATTTTAAAGTACTACCTCCGTTTTTAAATTGATGTTGTCGTTGACTTTTTGAGTTATGTTTGACCGTTCGTCTTATTCAAAAAAGTTTAAAATGTATCAAATATTTTGTTATGATTTGTTTTATCACTAAAGAAATTTAAAATGTAGCTTATAATTTTGCATATTTGAGCTAATATTTTGAATAAGACGAATGGTCAAATGTAATTCAAAAACTCAACGACAACATCAATTTAAAAACAGAGGGAGTACTTGGTAGTATGTATAAGTAGATATCGTTTTGCTGCAAGCACACAGGATCACGAAAGAGCAATTATTTGAAGCTTTGTACAGTTCATCGAGTCAACTATATTTGTTGGCAGCCTCGTTGTCTTACTAGGTGATACCCCACGCGAGGTGTAAATATAACAGTAAGAACACATTTTTATCGAACTTGAGGTGCAAAATATAACAGTATACTTCAATCTTATGATATAAGAGAAATCATCTCTTAGATGTCTACTTGGTTGGAAAAAAATAAGGACTATATTTTTAAGTCCTGAATTTTTATAGGATGATGAAGCAGAGAGCTGCTAGAGAAGCAATTAATGGCATGACAAAAAGAAAACATATGTTATAGGTGAACATGGAACCGTGTACATTTATATTACTACTATCCAGCCACATTTAAGTATTACTATGTGCTAAAGTGCGACGCAATGTAAAGAAGCAAGTAGCGGACATATTTGAATGTTGGTCACTTATTTGTATAACGACAAAATTTTCTTAATTCTAATTGTCCGGGTGTCCAAATCTTACATGGGGTGTCCAAATTAGCATTAGCATTTTTTGTACTGACAGATGAACCGCTGAGAAAATGGAGGTAATTTTGTCAAGCATGCGTGCAAATAAAAATAGTAAACATATTGTGCTCCGACTGAGCACTCCAAGGAATTTATCAGTTAATCCTATTTTTTTCTCGAATACGAAGGAGAGCTTCGTATCGTTGTATTAAGATAGAAGAGTCGGCCCTTTACAATCTACGTCACCTCACTCCGGGCCGAGCTATGAGGGACTGGTTTACAAGATATAACAGTTTGTACTTCTATAAAAAAACACTCAAACAGGTGAGACCTGACCTACTACACTAGATAGGCGGTAGAGCACCCTCTTGCTCCTGACCAAAGGCTCGCAAACTTCCAGCTCCAGCAAGGCACCATAGATGATGCTCTTGTCTGAACACTCGAAGGAGCTTGTTCACACTAGGGTGCGCGCCGTCGAAGACACATGAATTGCGATGCCTCCAAATGACCCAGGCGCCCAGGATAATGGCTGAGTTGAGTCCTTTCCTTTTGTCTTTCGGCACTCTCTTGACTGCCTTTCTCCACCAGTCCGCAAAAGAGACTTCAAGTTGGTTCGGTGTTCTGTTCGGGAAACCAACCTGTGTTAGAATACGGAACCAAAACCAACCTGTGGTGAGGAGATGCTGCACATCCTCGTCTTCTTGGTCGCACAACGGACATTTGGATGGGTGTGGGAGGCCGCGTTTTGCAAGCCGGTCTGCTGTCCAGCACCGGTTACGAATGGCAAGCCATAGAAATACCTTGCATTTCTGTGGTGCCCACGAATTCCACATCTCTAATGCCAAAAAGGAATGGCGCCGTTGAAGAAAGCGCGGTAGGCAGACTTGGACGAGAACTGACCTGAACCATCTAGACGCCATGTGTGTACATCTTCAGCTTGAGAAAGATTCAAAGCACATCCCAAAGCTGGAAATATTCAAATAATCCGACCATGGACAGGCCGCCCTCAATGTCAGTAGGCCATGACTGATCCAGCATGCCCTGTGCAACTGTTCGTTGCTCGCGGGTCTTAAGTGGTACTGCCTCAAAAACCAATGGAGCTAAATCTGACACTGAACATCCCATGATCCACTTATCCGTCCAGAAAAGTTAATCCCATTTAGACATTCCAACTGCACGTTGGAGCACGACATGCCGTGATTCTTTTCTCGTACAAATCTGTAAAAGAAAAAACAGAACGTCGTGATTGTGTAACTGATGTTCATTCCTTTTTTTCTTGAGGGCACTGATGTTCATTCCTTTATTAATCAGACCAATAAAAAAAAGAAATGAACAACATATCACAACTGCACGTTAGAGCAGAACATGCTTTGATATTTTTATTGCTAATATGTAAGAGAAAGAACAGAACGTTGTGATTGGGTAACTGAAGCTCATTCCTCGAATCAGACCAATAAAAATTGAAATGAACAACCTCTGAGAAATCAATGCCTATGAATCTTTGTACATTCATTTGAGCATACCAAGAAATGGCATAACAAAAAATTCAGAAAATGTCAACATACAAAGGGAGACAATGACGCGGCTTGCTAGGCCAAAGGCCAGAGAACATAACCTTGCTCTGATAAGGTAAATCAAGACCGGAGAGGCTGAAAACGTTTCATATGGAACATGCAATTTGTTTCAAGTATTTACAGGCTGGGAATTCACTTCCGACCATGTGACCTCATCGTGTATTCTCTTCTGATGCTAGTAGGCAAGGTGCCTTTTCTCTGGTAATTGTTGCATGACGGTTATACAACAAAATGAAGTTGCTGGTGGGAGAGTTGATTGCACAAACCTCTCAGTTATTGAGGAGGTGGGTAGAGTGCGCAAGAATATGACGATAGAGTAATATGCTTGTTGATCAGTTTATTGAGAGTAATATGCTTGCTGGGCAGAAGGACATGAAGACGGATTTATGGACTGCTAAGCCAACGGCAGCGCAACTAATATTTTCAGTTACAACAGGGGAGCAAATGAGAATTAAGAAAATCATATTGTGATCTATTTATTACAGTGAATCAAGCTAGCTTCTGAGCTGCAGAGATGGTCCGTGCATCTCATCAAATAACACCTGGGCGACAGTTGGTCAAACCATGAGTTGCATATGAGCGCCATATCAGAGGGGAGATCAATTTTATGAACCTGTACGCGTGCAACGAATATCAATTTAATTTCGTGAACCAAGATTCATATCTGCAGAGATGGTTTATGAATACGGTGAATGAGGCGGCATCCTAGCAGCAGGAAAGAGATGGTGGTGCCATCTAATGCTTCGACTCTAAGCAGCAAGTTATACAACCAAAATTAAGTTTTTGAGAGGGAAAATGACCGAGAGAGGAATGGATGATACTGTCTCTTGATTGCCCAGTGATGGTGGCAGTTTCTGCACGCCTGGCCTCTCCGGCTCTCTCCATGGGCAGTTTCTTACTGTAAAGGGGGGCGGTGGGGATTGAAGTCTGAATAGAATGGCTATAGCGTGGAGAGATTCCGAACGAATAGGATGCATTACAAAACATGATCCAACGGGCCAAACTTATCAGATGACGTGGAAGCACGAGAATCAAGCTTTATAGCAATGAATGACTGATAATGGGTTGCTTCTATATACATATAGATTTGTACAGAGGAACTGAGGAAGCAAAGGGGAGGCAGCGGGATGGACCGCCACCAAATATTTTTTCCCTACCAATTTCTAACAATTTTAATATTTTTTAGTTTTCACACAGGGGGTATTCACCTAGTTGTAATATCAAATATGTCTTGGCATAAATAATTGGGATCAAGAGGGTCCTATAATAACCATTTCAACAATATGTATTAGTAAAGTCAATTTTTTTTACGATTATACAGTACAACTCACAGACTCACAACGAACACACACTCACCCTTATGAAGGCACAAGTTCTTTCTTAGAAAATGTCATAAATCGTAGAGACTTTACGGCGAAATAGTTCATGAGAAATTTGTCTATTATCACATTTGAAGACTGAGCCGGCAAATTCTAGAGATTGACGAAGTCACCACTGACGCCTCACTATCAATGGCCAAGTCGCCTATAGTTGAAAGCACAATGCCGTTAAATTCTAGAAAATTTGCTCCCACAGGAAATCAAACCTAGACCTGAGGTGCTACTGAGACTTTTGTAGCCACTTTTGCTACTAGTAAGTCACTTTGCAGTGGTATGTTCAATATTAACAGTTATAGGAGTCATCATGGTTTTGAAGACGGTAGCGAGTCTTGGTTCTTGACTCTTGAACCACTGTTCATGTTGTCATTTGACTCATACATCAGTGTGGTACTGTAAACAAAAGCAGCAAACAAACCTGAAATTTTAACAAAGTAAATGCTACTTAACTTGTATTCATCACAAATTTGAAACCTGATGATGTTTGGTTTGCTGGCCACTATTTACCACTCTTAACTTTAGACAAGTGTGGCAAAGAATTTTCGAGCCACACTTTGCCATGCCAAAAGAAATGTTGCCACATTTTCAATCTTCGACACATGTGGAGCCCAACAAAAATCCCCTTATCTAGGATGTGCTGATTCTTTCGTTCTTTTGGTAGTGCTGATTCTTTTATCAGAAAGTTCACTTTGTTGGACAGCACATGTTGGTGTATTAACGCCGCTGATGGACTCCCTTTCTAATTCACGCACCGGGCGCAAGCATGAGCCATGTGAAGAACGATCACATCAGGTTTCAGAAGCTCAAGTCCATACAATTAAATGGTTGAGGCCCATGCTAATCCCGGGCGGCCGAACAATTAGGCCCATGATGTGATGATTATTATCAGGGTGAAAAAACGAGAAATGAACGCTGTGGAGTTGAGCTCGTAGTTAGGTCGGTTGATATTTAGTACCACAATGGAAGGGTTAGCAATCGCATGTCCGCAGAATCTGGACATGAAATGAGGAATAAAATCACTGAAATGAGTATGTGTAGAGTGCAATGAAATGAGGCCTAAAATCACTGAAATGGGTTAGCAAGGCGAGATTTGGAACTCATCTTTGCGCTTGGGGCAATGACGCAGCTAGTGAGGTAATACCGAGGCGCGTCAATTGCTGGTTGAAAACTATTTCCAAACCCCCTCTTTGGCCCTTTGGGCCACTCAGACACAACACAGGCGAGCGGGCTGGGCTTTCAGCAGGCTGGCGGATTCGGCCCGATGGGTTTCGTGTGCCTGGTGGACACAGGCCGGGCCCATAGGCAATGCAGTCGGTGGGCTGGGTGTTCTGGCCTAACAAAGTGACAGCAGCACGCTTGGGTGTTGTTGGGCCGCTGGACGACGTTGGTACATTGATTGGTGCCGTGGTGCGGACGGAAGGACTACTAGGTCGGTTTCTTATGTTTAGTACCGCATCGCAAGGATTAGCGATGAACCCCGTGAAGCCGGGTATAAAATGATTCTGCGGGCGAGCGATTGAACTCATCTTTGCGCTTGGGGCAATGACGCAGCTAGTGAGGTAATACCGAGGCGCGTCAATTGCTGGTTGAAAACTATTTCCAAACCCCCTGTTTGGCCCTTTGGGCCACTCAGAATTTCTGGAAGGGATCCCTTTTAATTAGGGTAAATCCCACAATTTGAAACACAAACGGAGGATTTGGAGCTGCTTATGAAAAATTGATTCCCCTACAATTCGAAATTTAGTGTTTTTTAGTCGAAAGAAGATTATATTAATCTGTAGCTGAGTACATACTCATGTAACTCTGTAAAACAAGAAGTTTCTGGCGTCGCTGCTGCCACCATCTTCAACGAAGCCGCCATGAACAAACCAAATCCACCCTACCTTCTTGTCGTGGCCGGAGAGGAATAGGAGTAACTAAATCCTCAATACCAAATATCTCAGCATGAACAAGACTTGACCCTAATCTAAGACTCGACCTACTACGATTTATTTGGAGAGACGGATCCCCACTCCCTTCCGCCGCCGGCGATTGTTGCCAGAGGCAGGAAGGGAGGGGGACCAATGATGGTGCGGCAGTGGCGACCTATGTTTTTTCTTGGCGGTGGCTGTCCCTGCGAAGGGGCAGAAGGCCTCGAAATTCAGTGCTGTTCAGCAGGAACAAGCTGAAGAAGCTAATAAACTGCAAAACTGAACACATACTCGCCATGGTAGCACCTAACCCAGAACATGTTAACTGGTCAACTGAACCACCACCACAAGTATCCCAGGCTTTCCGCCATCGTGACACCCCACTTTCTTCTCTCGATTATCATCATCCTGTGCTCGTCTGACCTCACCTCATCAATCCGTCGATACGACAATGCCAGCCCGATCCGCGCGTATAAGCTTGTCCCCGTCTGTCGCCCGGGCGGCCTCCTCGGCGTCGACGAGCCGGATGCGTTCGAGCAGTGGCACACACGCCTCCTCGAGCAGGTGTCTGCAACACCAGCGACGTCGGTGTGATTCCCCACGGCGGGGTCGCGCCTGATCTACTCGTACAACCATGTCTTGAGCGGGTTCTCGGCGTGTGGCCCACGTCACGGGATGTTGAAATAAAGAAAACATCCCATCTGGAAATAAATTCATAACACCCGTAATTGCTTAGGTAAAAATTAATACGCATATACAGATTTAACTCATTAACGTCCGGTTATATTGCTTAAATATATGTATGAACCTTTTACAGGAGTGCAGGGTGTCCTGTACTTATTGGTTGCAGGGCCAATCAATTTCTGACACATGGCATTGAAGGATAATTAGCATTTTTTTTATCAGTGGAGGTGGGGCACCGGTGCGACGCGCGCTACTGTTTGGACGAGCAATATCGCAGGAGCATGTTGCACATGCCCAATGGACAATCTCTCGAATTATCATGATATATGCAGCAATTGAGGTGCACGGTGTCATGATTCTGAGATGAGATATTCGTTCGTTTTTTTAGAGGAGGAAAATAGTATTGATGGTATAAAGTGTTACATTGATAAGTTACAAACGGGTTGAGAAAAGTAAACTAAAAATTCCTATTTTGTAACAACAAGCGGAGATTACATATATTCGTTAAAATATTATAACAGATGGTTTGTCTTCCCATGATCAACATGCTAGATTAAAGTCAATCCCCAGGTTGGTACACCGGCGGTAGAAACAAAGCTATGACTCCACACCACCTCAGCTGATTAAAGGAGATTAATTATTTTTTCAATTCCACGTGTCACAAATTAATTGGCCATGCACCCAATATGTACAGGGCACACTGCACGGGAGCCAAACTCCAAACAAAGAGATGCACTTCGTTGTGCAGAACCAAAACAAATAGAGTTTTTTTTTTTTGCGATGCGAGGGAACAAATAGAGTTTGTAAGGACCGTAATTGCCGTAGCAGGGCTCTGACGCTACTGTGACAGGGTAGTGGCTACAAGGTAGCGTGCTGCAACTTTGCGACCGCAATTGCGTCGTATCAGGCCGCAATAACAGTCTTCCAGGTGCATATATACAAATCTTATTGGGCCAACGTGAAATTCTATGAAAATCCAACCTCGTACGTACTCAACCGTGACTTTGTTTGTGTCAAGCGCCGCCGCCGCGCACTCGATGCTGCGACCACCTTCGCCATCGCCAATGGCCGATCCATCCCCCTCCCGGCTACTGCAGCCACCGTACGCCGTTGCTGATCTTCGTCATCCATCCATCCCCCTCCCGGCTACCGCCGCCACCTGTTGCTTGGGTGCACGACGGCCAGTTCACAGGCCAATTAGCCTTGGACCTGGACACGATGGCTCCAGAAGCTTCGTCCAGGGACCATGCAAGTCAAAGCCAATCAACATCGAGGAACGATGGAGCATGCTTTACCGCTCACTGATTTAATTATTGCTATTCATTATATTAGTAAGTCAAGGATCAAGGATCAAGATATATATCTACTATTTTAATGATAATTTTAAAATCCGCTATTGGAACTTTGCGTCCGCAATAACGGCCGCTATCCGCGACCCAGACACCGGCCAATCCGCTACCAACCCGTTATCCGCGATTCATTACCTTGTGCAAAACGGACAGACAAATCAAACAGCGCGGAACAAATCAGCCTGACAGAAATTCGACTGAGAAAGAGAATTTGTAGCTGAATATCATATAGAAGTTCCACATGTAACAAATTACTAGGTCTCTTCAGATTAATAATTTTTTCTATTCAATTAACGAAACCCTATAGATTGTAGCTTGTCAAGGCCTGTTGCACCGTGGCAGGTTTTCTTGTTACACGGGAGACATCGAATAACCAGGAGTCTTATTTATTGGGGAATTTCCACAGGATTTTTTTATTGCACCTTTTCTCATGACCCCTTGGACTACTGCACATAGCATTCGTGTGTAGATCGAATATACTACGCCGTTTTGTGATGATTTGTATGCTACTCTAGAGTCCCCCCGTTCAAGAATTAGATTCCCTTGCCCTAGTGCCCACGTCTGCGCCGCCGCAGAAACTTAGTCGAATTCCCTCAGATACAGCTTGCTGCTGGTAAATCTAGCCATGACGGACGCCGCAATCCACAGAGCAAGAAAACAGAAAAGAGGACGCCAACTTCCGCTGGACCTCCTGCTAGAGATCGTGGGGCGCACTGACCCGGCCACCGTCGTCCGCTGCGCTGCCACCTGCAAGGAGCTTCCGCCGCCACATCGCTGATCCGGCCTTCCATGCCTGCCTTCGTCTCCGGCGTAGCAAATGCTTCATCCCCTCCCTTCTGCGCGGCTATCTAGTGGAGGACAGGGACGAAGATCTGTACCTGGTGGACAGTACCTCGGCAGATGCAACCAAGCTGCCAAGCATCGGTAAAAGCTCGCCCATAACGTCGCGCGGCGGCCTCCTTCTTCTCCGCAGATACGATCCACTGCCCCGCCACCTACCTCCCGAGCCAATGTTCAGTGGAATATATGTTCTGCTCGTCCAAGACGGCGTGGGCGGCGCGGTGGGCCGGCCGTTCAAAGTGCTCGTGGTAAGCTCGATCTTCATCTCTGCTCGGCCCTCTAGTCTGCAGATTCAAATATTTTCGTCAGATCAAGGAACCTGGGGTCCCCTTACCGATGTTCCAACTCCTCTAACATACGGACCCACCGGACTTCGCCGGCAAAGCAAGCACCTTGTCATCGGGGATACCGTGCATTGGCTGTGCTACTCGGACAAGAAGCACTGCGTCTTGAAGCTCCACGTCAGGGAAAAACCAAGCGTGACCATGAAGAAGCTACCGCCGAGTTTCCATCGCGCTTGCAGTTTCCCCACTGCCAGGCCGGCACAGATCCTCCTTGCGACGGATACAG